>CASCJU010000179.1:0-175254 GCA_949152495.1 Lasius fuliginosus | reverse complement strand
AGCGCATCCCCGCCGAGGCAGGGACTACCAGTACGTCGCTAAGTTGTAAGGACCCGGCGACAACCCACTGGTTGGGGCGAGCGGCTGTCCGCGCTCTACCAGCTGTGCAGGCTGGTCCCCGAGCTGTCACGCAACTCACACGTCGGGGTCCGAGGACTCCTAGCCAGCATGCGGCTTTCAACCACTACCACCACGAGTCCAACACCAACCGCTAGGACGGGAGACGAATCCCCCGGGGCAACCCAGCTCCCGTGGTACCAGTCAGATCACTGGTCGGAACTTCGTGACCGGGGCCACTACCAATTTGGGGTCCCTACACCCCCGGCATTGGTCAACCGCTCCTCAGGAACCTCCGTCTTTCCTTTTATCTCCGGTCTCTTCTTCTCTGAAAGACACAATTCACATACTCTCTTACGCATTCATACCTTTCCTTACACTCCAACATCTGCCCCACATCCACACTACCATCCTCGCGCACAGTCACTCCCCATTCGCACAGCTTTCTCACATCTTCATACAACGGACACTCAACCAAAACATGCTTCCAATCCTCGCACTCTGCTCCACACGCACAACTTTCATGCTCGGACAAACCACGTTTATACAAGAATCCATTCAAGCTCCCGTGCCCAGTCAGGATGTAGCCCAACCACAGACTCGGCTCAAACACACCACAACACTCTTCCGCAAACCTAACATTCTTTATAAACTCATACGTCACCCGTCCATTCTGACATTCATCCCATCTCTTCTGCCACACATCATACAGCCTATCACTCACCATCTTCACGCACTCATCCACGCTCCTCTCGCGCAAGTCGTCATCACTCACAACATCATGCTCACTCATGCTCATACCATTCTTAATCTTATAGCACACGCCTCTTCTCACGCACTCCAGGTCCCACGGCAGCCCACCCATCAACACCTGCATCGCCGCCGTGGAAACCGTTCTACATACATTCAGACAAGCACTCAGAACCACTCTCTGACATTTATTCATGAAGTCTCTCGCATACCCAAACCGCATTGCTTCATACCATACACTCGCACCATACATAACACACGCGGAAAACAGACCCCTGTATAACACACGCAACGCTCTCTTTCGCAATCCCCATTCGCACCTCATCACCCGTCGCAGCTTCCCAACAACATTCACACATTTCTTCCGCAAGCTCTCCAGATGCAACCTGAAGTTCATCCTCTCGCTCACCCATACACCCAGATACTTAACACAACTAGCATACTTAACACTCCTACCATTCACTCGCACATTCGGATGCCTCGTCCCAGCCATACTACCTTTCATAAACATCTGCACAGTCTTACTCTCGGACACACTTACACCAACTTTCACACCCCATTCGTACACCATCTTCATCCACTCTGTTCCCTTTCTCTCCAATTCCACTCGGTTCCGTCCTTCCACAATCAGCAACAGATCATCCGCATAAGCAACTACCTTACATTCACTCTCGCGCAGCTGCCACAGGAGCCCATCCACCATCAAGTTCCATATAAACGGACCGCAGATAGACCCCTGCGGGCAGCCTCGCCGTACATCCTTCCACACCGTATCACATACTCCAGTCATGCACACCCGTCTCTCACTGAAGTAGCTCTCCCATAGCCCAATCTCCTCGCATCCGATCTCACGCAGCTTCTCAATCACGCAGTCCCATTCCAGGTTGTCAAACGCACCCCTGAAATCCACAAACACTCCAAGCACATACTTACTTTCAGAACCATTTACCCACTCTTGCACACGGCTCCACGCACCCTCGGTCGACCGGCCCCTGACAAAGCCATACTGCGCATCACACAACCTTTCACCCACCAGTCGCTCAAGCCTTTTAACCATCATTCGCTCCAACACTTTACCCAGCACAGACAGCAGGCAGATAGGCCGGTACGACCCAGGATCCGACCTCACTTTCTCAGGGGACTTTAGCAATACGACCACTCGCGCACTCTTCCACGCCGAGGGGAAACGCATCGTACTCAGACATACATCGTACACTCTCTTCAACCATTCCGGAATCGCACGCCAGATCGCACGCAACATCTCCGTACATACACCATCCAGACCAGGTGCCTTACCCACTTTCATCGATCTCACAGCCTCACTCACTTCGGACCATTCAAACTGTCTTTCATCCGTCCTCATTTCACACCCCACATCGAAATCCGCACTCGTCCTTGCAGCTGGGAAGAATCTCTCCATCAACACATCCACACTCTCCTTCCACGTGCTCGTTGTCCTATCACCAACTTTCATACCGCTCAGCCTCACTCTACCACGCTTTCCCATACACACCTTGTACACGTCACCCCATGGATCCCGATTACCAGACACACTTACAAATTCTCTCCAGTTATTCTCTTTCACTCTCCACATTTCATTCTTGTATTCGTACATGGCACGCTTGTACTCATTCGCTCTCCCATCCGCTCCTCTACGATCACCCTCTCTCGCACGCTGGTAGGCTCGCCTACACCTTCTCACTCTCTTCTTCATTCTCTCAAGCTCATCCGACCACCACACAAGCTTCCTTCTATTCTTACACTCAAACCTCTTCATCCTACAATCATTCGCACTCCGGATCCAAGACATGACAAGTTCAAGCAGTTTCTCCGCATCCATCACGTCCATCGCACTCGCAGCATTCTCCGACGCACCCTCTCTCAGATCGCACATGTATCCTGCCCAGTCTGCACCCTTCCAAATCCACTTACATACATCATCATTCGCACCAGCATCCTCACCATACAGCATTCGTATCAGCAGAACATTATGATCACTGATACCCCAGTCATGCTTTATGTCCCACTCAAACCGGCACCCCGCACACGCATCATTCACGAGAGTGACATCGATGTCACTCTCTCCGTTCGGACCACTGAACGTATAAAGGTCGCTCGGCTCATTCAACACATTCATTCCATTCGCAACGATCCATTCTTCCAAAACTCTTCCACGCAGCTCTCGTTCTCTAACACCGCCTTCTCCCTTGCTGTACCACAATGGAGAGACGGCGTTCGCATCCATACCAACTAGCAGACGCTTTCCCCTGGCCACCTTGCACACGCCGTCCATGTACGCCAAGTACGGCTCGATACTCTTGCCGTACTGGCAGTACACAGACACCACATACATCTCACCGAAGCCCCCTTTCAGCCATACACACACCCCATATTCATTCGTACATTCTCTCACACACATCACATCCAGCTTGGAATCATTCACCACCACTGCTGCTTTTACAGATTCATTCTCACAGACAACTACATCCATACTCACAGGCAGGCCGGTCACACGACCATCTCTCACGTACGGCTCCTGCAGCAGTGCCACACTCACTCGGCGCTCACACAGCAACTCACCCAAATCACACATCACAGCATACGCCCTTTGGCAGTTGCTCTGCACCACATTCAAACACGATTCACTCATCATTCACCCTCGCTCTTTCTCTCGCCAGAGCTCTCATGTATTCCGGGCACTCCTCGGAGAGAACCGAGTGGTCACACTTACTCCCTCGTAGCTTACAGTTTCTGCAGACACACTCTCTCTTGCAATCTTTCATAATGTACCCACTCTGTCCACACTTTTGGCACAAACGCTCCTTCTCACCACACTCCCTCATCATGTGGCCATAGGCAAAACACCTATGGCACCTCATTACATTCGCAAACTCTTTCACTCTGAAGGCCTTCCAATTAACATACATACGTCCTTCCTCACATACAATTCTTTTCACTTTGCTCATCACTTCCAATATCACGTTCCCACAGGTTGCATCCTTTTTGCTGTTCCTACTCACAATTCTCACCCGTTCCTTAAATTCACCCTCATTCACGCGTCCTTTCAAATTCTTCTCATACATCTCTTTCAAAAAGTCATCATTCGTCAACTCATTCGGCACATCATACACAATAACCTTGGGTCCTATTTTCCGCGGCATCTCCACTTTCAGACCAGCATCCCCAAATTTCGCACACTCAGCCAATCTCTTCAATTCACTCTCACTCACAGTCTCAATCGCAACACCACCACTTCTCGTCTTTCTCACAGCTTTCACACGGACATTCGACTTGCTAACATCACGCATCACTTTCTCTTTCACCTGCTCACTCGTCATTTTCACATTCGCATCTTTCGCTCTGACCACCACTGCGAAACTACGCTCCTTCTCTTTCACTAACACACTCGCCTTCTCACTCACTTTACTCGCAACACTCGCACCAGCCACATTCGCGTAACTCGCACACACACCTTGGGCCACATCCCGACTCACACGACTCACACACTCATCCAGTCTCCCTTGCAATCTCTCATTCCTACAGATCATTCGCATCATCTGCTCTTCGTACTCACCCACACAGTCCAATATATACTCACTCGCAATCTTCGAGACCCTACTCGTCTCCGCAAACAGATACTTGCGAAGCCTCACACCGATTTTTCTCATACACGTCAATTCGCTCACATCCACACCATCACACACGCCCATACGCTTACGCTTGACACTCGAACTACCATCACTCATCACGCTCGACACACTCTCACACCTTTTCCGCTCACTCACAGCCATCTCGACACAGTCATTCACGGGAGCTGAGGACTCCCTTTCTCCTTCCTCTCTCTTGCCCCCCTTATCCCCGAATTTAAAGATTTGTTTTGTGATGTCCATAAGTTTCCCACGAGAACGGCGGGTCCTGATGTCCGTCCAGGCAGAGCCCCCATTACCTGAAGAAGGCGACTAAAATACCACTGGGGTTGCGCCAGGTGCCCCAGGGGAATCGTTCGCGACCGTACCGCTTTAAGTCCCTACGGCCATGCAGCTCTCGGCACGCTATCTCCCACCTTAGCTTGGGACCTCCGCAACTATTCAACCACAATGCTCAAGGGCGGGCTTGGCGTTGCCTGATGGTCGGCTACCGTGGAAGCATGTGGCGCCAACGGACACTTAGCCGTTGCGCTGATTAGCCCAACGTTACCGGCAGGTACCGCGAGGAGGCGGACCGTTGACTGAACGCAGGAGAGGCTGTGAATTACGCATCCCGCATCCGGCAACGAGTGCCCCCCTACCAGATACACGGGGACGTGAGAGGCTGAAGGACCTAACTAGAGGTCTGAATCGCATCAACGTCCCAACCATAGCTTGCTCAGACCCCAGGCTTGCCTGCTGCGCATCATCTGCGCTTTTAAACGCAGGCTCAGCGCAGCAGTGACACCCAGGCGTCTTAATGAGAAGCATGGCTACTCTGGGGAGGACATAGTCGCCGTGGTAACCGGACTCTCCGCCCCGTCAGGAGTTAAGATGGAGTTTACTCCTGTGTGCCGCTCTAAGAACCAAAGCATACACAAAAGCTGCTGGCGGCGTGTTGCTATCGCAACGACTCTTAAAGTTCGCCCGCGGCGTGTTGCTTCTGCCGCACTCAAGACTTTAAAAACTTTCAAGTATATATACACTGGCAGCGACAAGCCAACGCATCCCACAGCAAAGCAAATTGCCTAGGATGACGATCGGCATTCCATCAGGCATCAGGATATGACGTCCCGTGGTCAGCGTTCTGCCTCGCACCATAAAAGGCCGATCAGAGCTGGCTGATGTTAAAGACGCCCAGCGGCGTGTTGCTTTTGCAACGGATGTTAAGTCGCCTAGCGGCGTGTTGCTTTCAATTGCAGAACGCTAGCCAAGAAGGTTCTTTGCCTGGGATGACGGGCGGCGTATTGCTTACAGGCTACATGATGTTATGAGCCTGTAGACGTCAAGCGGCCAAAAAGAATTGAAAGAAAAATTGGAGAAGAGTAGCAACAAGTCGGTGAAAGTATTAAAACAAAAATAAAAATAAAATAAAATAAAAATGATGAAACGGAACAGAAGCAAAGCAACGCAATAAATTGCGTCACTTCGCTCCCGTCCCGTTCCATCGGGCGTGGCTGTAAAAACGCCCTTAGCGCACTCTAGCTCATCCCTGCGGGAGACACTACCGCAAGAGAGAGCGAGTGCGCTCTTTGACTGTTCTTCGGACGCGTGCCAGGCCAGGGATGGGATGCAAGCCGCCGTGTGTGTCTCGTCCCGAACCTCTATTCTCCAAGGTTCAGGACACACGGCTACTCGCGATGCCCGTTTGAAGCAAAGCTTCCCTTAGCCTTAGCAACGACGTCCGCGCCTAAGAACAGCCAGTACATCGTTTCTTAAGAGGGGCCACCCTTCGAGGTCGGCAGGCGAGCCGGACCATCGGAAGTTGTGGACCCCAATCGACACCTCGTTTCTTTCTTAGGATCACCTTTCTATTTATAGCTGCGGGATCACCTCACTCCCCAGCTGGATCACCTCTTGTATCTGCTTGTCGGCTCTTATACAAGCGCTACTCTTCTCCGGCCGCATGATGCCTGCGTATAGCATTTGCTATGTTCAACGGCGACTCGCCGCCACCAGTGCAAAACCGTCAATTCCAAGATATAATCCACAAAACTTATCTTATCCACAAAACTTATACAGCTTTTGTATATGCTCCGGCTCTCATCGCAACACAGATAGGGACAGAAGCAGAGAGTCACAGTCACCTCTACCCAGTAGATAGGGACAAGTATGTTGTCGAAGTTTAACGTGCAGTACCTGCTCCAAGAGCCTAACCCACACGGCCCCCATGGGCAAGGGAATTAGCGGCCTGTGCAGTTGGACACGAGAATGGGCGGCCTGTGCATTTGGACACGAGAATGGGCGGCCTGTGCATTTGGACACGAGAATGCACGGCCTGTGCATTTGGACACGAGAATGCATGGCCTGTGCAGTTGGACACGTGAATGCGCGGCATGTGCTGTTGGACACGAGAATGGACGGCCTTTGCATTTGGACACGAGAATGCACGGCCTGTGCATTTGGACACGAGAATGCATGGCCTGTGCAGTTGGACACGGGAATGGGCGGCCTGTGCATTTGGACACGAGAATGCACGGCCTGTGCAGTTGGACACGATAATGCATGGCCTGTGCAGTTGGACACGAGAATGCGCGGCATGTGCAGTTGGACACGAGAATGGGCGGCCTGTGCAGTTGGAAACGAGAATGGGCGGTCTGTGCATTTGGACACGAGAATGCACGGCCTGTGCAGTTGGACACGAGAATGCATGGCCTTTGCAGTTGGAGACGAGAATGCGCGGCCTGTGCAGTTGGACACGAGAATGGGCGGCCTGTGCAGTTAAACACGAGAATGGGCGGTCTGTGCACTTGGACACGAGAATGCACGTCCTGTGCAGTTGGACTCGAGAATGCGCGGCCTTTGCAGTTGGATACGAGAATGGGCTGCCTGTGCAGTTGGACACGAGAATGGGCGGCCTGTGCATTTGGACACGAGAATGCACGGCCTGTGCAGTTGGACAAGAGAATGCATGGCCTGTGCAGTTGGACACGAGAATGCGCGGCCTCTGCTGTTGGACACGAGAATGCGCGGCCTGTGCAGTTGGACACGACAATGTGCGACCTGTGCAGTTGGAGACGGAAATGCGCGACTTGTGCAGTTGGACACGAGAATGCGTGACCTGTGCAATGGTCACGAGAATGCGCGGCCTGTGCAGTTGGACACGAGAATGGGCGGCCTGTGCAGTTGGACACGAAAATGCGCGACTTGTGCATTTGGACACGAGAATGGGCGGCCTGTGCAGTTGGACACGAGAATGGGCGGCCTGTGCAGTTGGACGCGAGAATGCACGGCCTGTGCAGTTGGACACGAGAATGCACGTCCTGTGTAGTTGGACACGAGAATGGGCGGCCTGTGCAGTTGGACACGAGAATGGGCGGCCTGTGCAGTTGGACACGAGAATGGGCGGCCTGTGCAGTTGGACACGAAAATGCGCGACTTGTGCATTTGGACACGAGAATGGGCGGCCTGTGCAGTTGGACACGAGAATGGGCGGCCTGTGCAGTTGGACGCGAGAATGCACGGCCTGTGCAGTTGGACACGAGAATGCGCGGCCTGTGCAGTTGGACACGAGAAGGGGCGGCCTGTGCATTTGGACACGAGAATGGGCGGCCTGTGCATTTAGACACGAGAATGGGCGGCCTGTGCAGTTGGACACGAGAATGGGCGGCCTGTGCATTTGTACACGAGAATGGGCGGCCTGTGCATTTGCACACGAGAATGCACGGCCTGTGCATTTGGACACGAGAATGCGCGGCCTGTGCAGTTGGACACGTAAATGCGCGGCATGTGCAGTTGGACACGAGAATGCGCGGCCTGTGCAGTTGGACACGTAAATGCGCGGCATGTGCAGTTGGACACGAGAATGCGCGGCCTGTGCAGTTGGACAAAAGAATTAGCGGCCTGTGCAGTTGGACACGAGAATTCGCGGCCTGTGAAGTTGGACACGAGAATGCACGGCCTGTGCATTTGGACACGAGAATGCATGGCCTGTGCAGTTGGACACGTAAATGCGCGGCATGTGCAGTTGGACACGAGAATGCGCGGCCTGTGCAGTTGGACAAGAGAATTAGCGGCCTGTGCAGTTGGACACGAGAATGGGCGGCCTGTGCATTTGGACACGAGAATGGGCGGCCTGTGCATTTGGACACGAGAATGCACGGCCTGTGCATTTGGACACGAGAATGCGCGGCATGTGCTGTTGGACACGAGAATGCGCGGCCTGTGCAGTTGGACACGAGAATGCATGGCCTGTGCAGTTGGAAAGGAGAATGCGCGGCCTGTGCAGTTGGACATGAGAATTAGTGGCCTGTGTAGTTGGACACGAGAATGGGCGGCCTGTGCAGTTGGACACGAGAATGGGCGGCCTGTGCAGTTGGACACGAGAATGGGCGGCCTGTGCAGTTGGACACGAAAATGCGCGACTTGTGCATTTGGACACGAGAATGGGCGGCCTGTGCAGTTTGACACGAGAATGGGCAGCCTGTGCAGTTGGACACGAGAATGGGCGGCCTGTGCAGTTGGACGCGAGAATGCACGGCCTGTGCAGTTGGACACGAGAATGCGCGGCATGTGCAGTTGGACACGAGAATGGGCGGCCTGTGCAGTTAAACACGAGAATGGGCGGTCTGTGCACTTGGACACGAGAATGCACGTCCTGTGCAGTTGGACTCGAGAATGCGCGGCCTTTGCAGTTGGATACGAGAATGGGCTGCCTGTGCAGTTGGACACGAGAATGGGCGGCCTGTGCATTTGGACACGAGAATGCACGGCCTGTGCAGTTGGACAAGAGAATGCATGGCCTGTGCAGTTGGACACGAGAATGCGCGACTTGTGCAGTTGGACACGAGAATGGGCGGCCTGTGCAGTTGGACACGAGAATGGGCGGTCTGTGCATTTGGACACGAGAATGGGCGGCCTGTGCATTTGGACGCGAGAATGCACGGCCTGTGCAGTGGGACACGAGAATGCATGGCCTGTGCAGTTGGACACGAGAATCCATGGCCAGTGCAGATGGACACGAGAATGCGCGCCTGTGCAGTTGGACACGAGAATGCGCGACCAGTACAGTAGGACACGAGAATGCGTGATTTGTGTAATGGACACGAGAATGGGCGGCCTGTGCAGTTGGATACGAAAATGCGCGACTTGTGCAGTTGGACACGAGAATGGGCGGCCTGTGCATATGGACACGAGAATGGACGGCCTGTGCACTTGGACACGAGAATGCACGGCCTGTGCATTAGGACACGAGAATGCATGGCCTGTGCAGTTGGATACAAGAATGCGCGGCATGTGCAGTTGGACACGAGAATGCGCTGCCTGTGCAGTTGGACAAGAGAATTAGCGGCCTGTGCAGTTGGACACGAGAATGGGCGGCCTGTGCAGTTGGACACGAGAATAGGCGGTCTGTGCATTTGGACACGAGAATGCACGGCCTGTGCATTTGGACACGAGAATGCATGGCCTGTGCAGTTGGACACGAGAATGGGCGGCCTGTGCATTTGGACACGAGAATGCACGGCCTGTGCAGTCGGACTCGATAATGCATGGCCTGTGCAGTTGGACACGAGAATGCGCGGCATGTGCAGTTGGACACGAGAATGGGCGGCCTGTGCAGTTGAACACGAGAATGGGCGGTCTGTGCATTTGGACACGAGAATGCACGGCCTGTGCAGTCGGACACGATAATGCATGGCCTGTGCAGTTGGAAACGAAAATGCGCGACTTATGCAGTTGGACACGAGAATAAGCAGCCTGTGCAGTTGGACACATGAATGGGCGGCCTGTGCATTTGGACACGAGAATGGACGGCCTGTGCATTTGGACACGAGAATGCACGGCCTGTGCATTAGGACACGAGAATGCATGGCCTGTCCAGTTGGACACGAGAATGCGCGGCCTGTGCATTTGGACACGAGAATGCACGGCCTGTGCATTAGGACACGAGAATGCATGGCCTGTCCAGTTGGACACGAGAATGCGCGGCCTGTGCAGTTGGACAAGAGAATTAGCGGCCTGTGTAGTTGGACATGAGAATGCGCGGCCTGTGCAGTTGGACACGAGAATGAGCGGCCTGTGCAGTTGGACACGAAAATGCGCGACTTGTGCAGTTGGACACGAGAATGGGCGGCCTGTGCATTTGGACACGAGAATACACGGCCTGTGCATTTGGACACGAGAATGCATGGCCTGTGCAGTTGGACACGAGAATGCGCGGCATGTGCAGTTGGACATGAGAATGCGCGGCCTGTGCAGTTGGACAAGAGAATTAGCGGCCTGTGCAGTTGGACACGAGAATGGGCGGCATGTGCAGTTGGACACGAGAATGGGCGGCCTGTGCATGTGGACACGAGAATGGGCGGCATGTGCATTTGGACACGAGTATGCACGGCCTGTGCATTTGGACACGAGAATGCATGGCCTATGCAGTTGGACACGAGAATATATGGCCTGTGCAGTTGGACACGAGAATGCGCGCCTGTGCAGTTTGACACGAGAACGCGCGACCTGTACAGTAGGACACGAGAATGGCAGCCTGTGCAGTTGGACACGAAAAAGCGAGGTCTGTGCATTTGGACACGATAATGCGCGGCCTGTGCAGTCGGACACGGGAATGCCTGACCTGTGCAATGGACACGAGAATGGGCGGCCTGTGCAGTTGGCTACGAAAATGCGCGACTTGTGCAGTTGGACACGAGAATGGGCGGCCTGTGCATTTGGACACGAGAATGCACGGCCTGTGCACTTGGACACGAGAATGCATGGCCTGTGCAGTTGGACACGTAAATGCGCGGCATGTGCAGTTGGACACGAGAATGCGCGGCCTGTGCATTTGGACACGAGAATGCATGGCCTGTGCAGTTGGACACGAGAATGCGCGGCATGTGCAGATGGACACGAGAATGCACGGCCTGTGCAGTTGGACAAGAGAATTAGCGGCCTGTGCAGTTGGACACGAGAATGGGCGGCATGTGCAGTTCGACACGAGAATGGGCGGCCTGTGCATTTGGACACGAGAATGGGCGGCCTGTGCATTTGGACACGAGAATGCAAGGCCTGTGCATTTGGACACGAGAATGCATGGCCTGTGCAGTTGGACACGAGAATATATGGCCTGTGCAGTTGGACACGAGAATGCGCGCCTGTGCAGTTGGACACGAGAATGCGCGACCTGTACAGTAGGACACGAGAATGGCAGCCTATGCAGTTGGACACGAAAAAGCGAGGTCTGTGCATTTGGACACGAGAATGCGCGGCCTGTGCAGTCGGACACGGGAATGCGTGACCTGTGCAATGGACACGAGAATGGGCGGCCTGTGCAGTTGGACACGAAAATGCGCGACTTGTGCAGTTGGACACGACAATGGGCGGCCTGTGCATTTGGACACGAGAATGCACGGCCTGTGCATTTGGACAAGAGAATGCATGGCCTGTGCAGTTGGACACGTAAATGCGCGGCATGTGCAGTTGTTACGAGAATGCGCGGCCTGTGCAGTTGGACAAGAGAATTAGCGGCCTGTGCAGTTGGACACGAGAATGGGCGGCTGTGCATTTGGACACGAGAATGGGCGGCCTGTGCATTTGGACACGAGAATGCATGGCCTGTGCAGTTGGACACGTGAATGCGCGGCATGTGCTGTTGGACACGAGAATGCGCGGCCTGTGCAGTTGGACAAGAGAATGGGCGGCCTGTGCATTTGGACACGAGAATGGGCGGCCTGTGCATTTGGACACGAGAATGCACGGCCTGTGCATTTGGACACGAGAATGCATGGCCTGTGCAGTTGGACACGTAAATGCGCGGCATGTGCAGTTGGACACGGGAATGCGCGACCTGTGCAGTTTGACAAGAGAATTAGCGGCCTGTGCAGTTGGACACGAGAATGGGCGGCCTGTGCATTTGGACACGAGAATGGGCGGCCTGTGCATTTGGACACGAGAATGCACGGCCTGTGCATTTGGACACGAGAATGCATGGCCTGTGCAGTTGGACACGAGAATGGGCGGCCTGTGCATTTGGACACGAGAATGCACGGCCTGTGCATTTGGACACGAGAATGCATGGCCTGTGCAGTTGGACACGAGAATGCGCGGCATGTGCAGATGGACACGAGAATGCGCGGCCTGTGCAGTTGGACAAGAGAATTAGCGGCCTGTGCAGTTGGACACGAGAATGCATGCCCTGTGCAATGGACACGTGAATGGGCGGCCTGTGCAGTTGGACACGAAAATGCGCTACTTGTGCAGTTGGACACGAGAATGGGCGGCCTGTGCATTTCGACACGAGAATGCATGGCCTGTGCAGTTGGACACGAGAATGCGTGGCATGTGCAGATGGACACGAGAATGCGCGGCCTGTGCAGTTGGACAAGAGAATTAGCGGCCTGTGCAGTTGGACACGAGAATGGGCGGCATGTGCAGTTGGACACGAGAATGGGCGGCCTGTGCATTTGGACACGAGAATGGGCGGCCTGTGCATTTGGACACGAGAATGCAAGGCCTGTGCATTTGGACACGAGAATGCATGGCCTGTGCAGTTGGACACGAGAATATATGGCCTGTGCAGTTGGACACGAGAATGCGCGCCTGTGCAGTTGGACACGAGAATGCGCGACCTGTACAATAGGACACGAGAATGGCAGCCTGTGCAGTTGGACACGAAAAAGCGAGGTCTGTGCATTTGGACACGTGAATGCGCGGACTGTGCAGTCGGACACGGGAATGCGTGACCTGTGCAATGGACACGAGAATGGGCGGCCTGTGCAGTTGGACACGAAAATGCGCGACTTGTGCAGTTGGACACGTGAATGGGCGGCCTGTGCATTTGGACACGAGAATGCACGGCCTGTGCATTTGGACACGAGAATGCATGGCCTGTGCAGTTGGACACGTAAATGCGCGGCATGTGCAGTTGGACACGAGAATGCGCGGCCTGTGCAGTTGGACAAGGGAATTAGCGGCCTGTGCAGTTGGACACGAGAATGGGCGGCCTGTGCATTTGGACACGAGAATGCATGGCCTGTGCAGTTGGACACGTAAATGCGCGGCATGTGCAGTTGGACACGAGAATGCATGCCCTGTGCAATGGACACGTGAATGGGCGGCCTGTGCAGTTGGACACGAAAATGCGCTACTTGTGCAGTTGGACACGAGAATGGGCGGCCTGTGCATTTCGACACGAGAATGCATGGCCAGTGCAGTTGGACACGAGAATGCGCGGCATGTGCAGATGGACACGAGAATGCGCGGCCTGTGCAGTTGGACAAGAGAATTAGCGGCCTGTGCAGTTGGACACGAGAATGGGCGGCATGTGCAGTTGGACACGAGAATGGGCGGCCGGTGCATTTGGACACGAGAATGGGCGGCCTGTGCATTTGGACACGAGAATGCAAGGCCTGTGCATTTGGACACGAGAATGCATGGCCTGTGCAGTTGGACACGAGAATGCGCGGCCTGTGCAGTTGGACAAGAGAATTAGCGGCCTGTGTAGTTGGACATGAGAATGCGCGGCCTGTGCAGTTGGACACGAGAATGGGCGGCCTGTGCAGTTGGACACGAAAATGCGCGACTTGTGCAGTTGGACACGAGAATGGGCGGCCTGTGCATTTGGACACGAGAATACACGGCCTGTGCATTTGGACACGAGAATGCATGGCCTGTGCAGTTGGACACGAGAATGCGCGGCATGTGCAGTTGGACACGAGAATGCGCGGCCTGTGCAGTTGGACAAGAGAATTAGCGGCCTGTGCAGTTGGACACGATAATGGGCGGCATGTGCAGTTGGACACGAGAATGGGCGGCCTGTGCATGTGGACACGAGAATGGGCGGCATGTGCATTTGGACACGAGTATGCACGGCCTGTGCATTTGGACACGAGAATGCATGGCCTATGCAGTTGGACACGAGAATATATGGCCTGTGCAGTTGGACACGAGAATGCGCGCCTGTGCAGTTTGACACGAGAACGCGCGACCTGTACAGTAGGACACGAGAATGGCAGCCTGTGCAGTTGGACACGAAAAAGCGAGGTCTGTGCATTTGGACACGATAATGCGCGGCCTGTGCAGTCGGACACGGGAATGCCTGACCTGTGCAATGGACACGAGAATGGGCGGCCTGTGCAGTTGGCTACGAAAATGCGCGACTTGTGCAGTTGGACACGAGAATGGGCGGCCTGTGCATTTGGACACGAGAATGCACGGCCTGTGCATTTGGACACGAGAATGCATGGCCTGTGCAGTTGGACACGTAAATGCGCGGCATGTGCAGTTGGACACGAGAATGCGCGGCCTGTGCATTTGGACACGAGAATGCATGGCCTGTGCAGTTGGACACGAGAATGGGCGGCCTGTGCATTTCGACACGAGAATGCATGGCCTGTGCAGTTGGACACGAGAATGCGCGGCATGTGCAGATGGACACGAGAATGCGCGGCCTGTGCAGTTGGACAAGAGAATTAGCGGCCTGTGCAGTTGGACACGAGAATGGGCGGCATGTGCAGTTGGACACGAGAATGGGCGGCCGGTGCATTTGGACACGAGAATGGGCGGCCTGTGCATTTGGACACGAGAATGCAAGGCCTGTGCATTTGGACACGAGAATGCATGGCCTGTGCAGTTGGACACGAGAATATATGGCCTGTGCAGTTGGACACGAGAATGCGCGCCTGTGCAGTTGGACACGAGAATGCGCGACCTGTACAATAGGACACGAGAATGGCAGCCTGTGCAGTTGGACACGAAAAAGCGAGGTCTGTGCATTTGGACACGTGAATGCGCGGCCTGTGCAGTCGGACACGGGAATGCGTGACCTGTGCAATGGACACGAGAATGGGCGGCCTGTGCAGTTGGACACGAAAATGCGCGACTTGTGCAGTTGGACACGTGAATGGGCGGCCTGTGCATTTGGACACGAGAATGCACGGCCTGTGCATTTGGACACGAGAATGCATGGCCTGTGCAGTTGGACACGTAAATGCGCGGCATGTGCAGTTGGACACGAGAATGCGCGGCCGGTGCAGTTGGACAAGGGAATTAGCGGCCTGTGCAGTTGGACACGAGAATGGGCGGCCTGTGCATTTGGACTAGAGAATGCATGGCCTGTGCAGTTGGACACGTGAATGCGCGGCATGTGCTGTAGGACACGAGAATGCGCGGCCTGTGCAGTTGGACAAGAGAATTAGCGGCCTGTGCAGTTGGACACGAGAATGGGCGGCATGTGCAGTTGGGCACGAGAATGGGCGGCCTGTGCATTTGGACACGAGAATGGGCGGCCTGTGCATTAGGACACGAGAATGCACGGCCTGTGCATTTGGACACGAGAATGCACGGCCTGTGCAGTTGGACACGATAATGCATGGCCTGTGCAGTTGGACACGAGAATGCGCGACTTGTGCAGTTGGACACGAGAATGGGCGGCCTGTGCAGTTGGACACGAGAATGGGCGGTCTGTGCATTTGGACACGAGAATGGGCGGCCTGTGCATTTGGACGCGAGAATGCACGGCCTGTGCAGTGGGACACGAGAATGCATGGCCTGTGCAGTTGGACACGAGAATCCATGGCCAGTGCAGATGGACACGAGAATGCGCGCCTGTGCAGTTGGACACGAGAATGCGCGACCAGTACAGTAGGACACGAGAATGCGTGATTTGTGTAATGGACACGAGAATGGGCGGCCTGTGCAGTTGGATACGAAAATGCGCGACTTGTGCAGTTGGACACGAGAATGGGCGGCCTGTGCATATGGACACGAGAATGGACGGCCTGTGCACTTGGACACGAGAATGCACGGCCTGTGCATTAGGACACGAGAATGCATGGCCTGTGCAGTTGGATACAAGAATGCGCGGCATGTGCAGTTGGACACGAGAATGCGCTGCCTGTGCAGTTGGACAAGAGAATTAGCGGCCTGTGCAGTTGGACACGAGAATGGGCGGCCTGTGCAGTTGGACACGAGAATAGGCGGTCTGTGCATTTGGACACGAGAATGCACGGCCTGTGCATTTGGACACGAGAATGCATGGCCTGTGCAGTTGGACACGAGAATGGGCGGCCTGTGCATTTGGACACGAGAATGCACGGCCTGTGCAGTCGGACTCGATAATGCATGGCCTGTGCAGTTGGACACGAGAATGCGCGGCATGTGCAGTTGGACACGAGAATGGGCGGCCTGTGCAGTTGAACACGAGAATGGGCGGTCTGTGCATTTGGACACGAGAATGCACGGCCTGTGCAGTCGGACACGATAATGCATGGCCTGTGCAGTTGGAAACGAAAATGCGCGACTTATGCAGTTGGACACGAGAATAAGCAGCCTGTGCAGTTGGACACATGAATGGGCGGCCTGTGCATTTGGACACGAGAATGGACGGCCTGTGCATTTGGACACGAGAATGCACGGCCTGTGCATTAGGACACGAGAATGCATGGCCTGTCCAGTTGGACACGAGAATGCGCGGCCTGTGCATTTGGACACGAGAATGCACGGCCTGTGCATTTGGACACGAGAATGCATGGCCTGTCCAGTTGGACACGAGAATGCGCGGCCTGTGCAGTTGGACAAGAGAATTAGCGGCCTGTGTAGTTGGACATGAGAATGCGCGGCCTGTGCAGTTGGACACGAGAATGGGCGGCCTGTGCAGTTGGACACGAAAATGCGCGACTTGTGCAGTTGGACACGAGAATGGGCGGCCTGTGCATTTGGACACGAGAATACACGGCCTGTGCATTTGGACACGAGAATGCATGGCCTGTGCAGTTGGACACGAGAATGCGCGGCATGTGCAGTTGGACACGAGAATGCACGGCCTGTGCAGTTGGACAAGAGAATTAGCGGCCTGTGCAGTTGGACACGAGAATGGGCGGCATGTGCAGTTCGACACGAGAATGGGCGGCCTGTGCATTTGGACACGAGAATGGGCGGCCTGTGCATTTGGACACGAGAATGCAAGGCCTGTGCATTTGGACACGAGAATGCATGGCCTGTGCAGTTGGACACGAGAATATATGGCCTGTGCAGTTGGACACGAGAATGCGCGCCTGTGCAGTTGGACACGAGAATGCGCGACCTGTACAGTAGGACACGAGAATGGCAGCCTATGCAGTTGGACACGAAAAAGCGAGGTCTGTGCATTTGGACACGAGAATGCGCGGCCTGTGCAGTCGGACACGGGAATGCGTGACCTGTGCAATGGACACGAGAATGGGCGGCCTGTGCAGTTGGACACGAAAATGCGCGACTTGTGCAGTTGGACACGACAATGGGCGGCCTGTGCATTTGGACACGAGAATGCACGGCCTGTGCATTTGGACAAGAGAATGCATGGCCTGTGCAGTTGGACACGTAAATGCGCGGCATGTGCAGTTGTTACGAGAATGCGCGGCCTGTGCAGTTGGACAAGAGAATTAGCGGCCTGTGCAGTTGGACACGAGAATGGGCGGCTGTGCATTTGGACACGAGAATGGGCGGCCTGTGCATTTGGACACGAGAATGCATGGCCTGTGCAGTTGGACACGTGAATGCGCGGCATGTGCTGTTGGACACGAGAATGCGCGGCCTGTGCAGTTGGACAAGAGAATGGGCGGCCTGTGCATTTGGACACGAGAATGGGCGGCCTGTGCATTTGGACACGAGAATGCACGGCCTGTGCATTTGGACACGAGAATGCATGGCCTGTGCAGTTGGACACGTAAATGCGCGGCATGTGCAGTTGGACACGGGAATGCGCGACCTGTGCAGTTTGACAAGAGAATTAGCGGCCTGTGCAGTTGGACACGAGAATGGGCGGCCTGTGCATTTGGACACGAGAATGGGCGGCCTGTGCATTTGGACACGAGAATGCACGGCCTGTGCATTTGGACACGAGAATGCATGGCCTGTGCAGTTGGACACGAGAATGGGCGGCCTGTGCATTTGGACACGAGAATGCACGGCCTGTGCATTTGGACACGAGAATGCATGGCCTGTGCAGTTGGACACGAGAATGCGCGGCATGTGCAGATGGACACGAGAATGCGCGGCCTGTGCAGTTGGACAAGAGAATTAGCGGCCTGTGCAGTTGGACACGAGAATGCATGCCCTGTGCAATGGACACGTGAATGGGCGGCCTGTGCAGTTGGACACGAAAATGCGCTACTTGTGCAGTTGGACACGAGAATGGGCGGCCTGTGCATTTCGACACGAGAATGCATGGCCTGTGCAGTTGGACACGAGAATGCGTGGCATGTGCAGATGGACACGAGAATGCGCGGCCTGTGCAGTTGGACAAGAGAATTAGCGGCCTGTGCAGTTGGACACGAGAATGGGCGGCATGTGCAGTTGGACACGAGAATGGGCGGCCTGTGCATTTGGACACGAGAATGGGCGGCCTGTGCATTTGGACACGAGAATGCAAGGCCTGTGCATTTGGACACGAGAATGCATGGCCTGTGCAGTTGGACACGAGAATATATGGCCTGTGCAGTTGGACACGAGAATGCGCGCCTGTGCAGTTGGACACGAGAATGCGCGACCTGTACAATAGGACACGAGAATGGCAGCCTGTGCAGTTGGACACGAAAAAGCGAGGTCTGTGCATTTGGACACGTGAATGCGCGGACTGTGCAGTCGGACACGGGAATGCGTGACCTGTGCAATGGACACGAGAATGGGCGGCCTGTGCAGTTGGACACGAAAATGCGCGACTTGTGCAGTTGGACACGTGAATGGGCGGCCTGTGCATTTGGACACGAGAATGCACGGCCTGTGCATTTGGACACGAGAATGCATGGCCTGTGCAGTTGGACACGTAAATGCGCGGCATGTGCAGTTGGACACGAGAATGCGCGGCCTGTGCAGTTGGACAAGGGAATTAGCGGCCTGTGCAGTTGGACACGAGAATGGGCGGCCTGTGCATTTGGACACGAGAATGCATGGCCTGTGCAGTTGGACACGTAAATGCGCGGCATGTGCAGTTGGACACGAGAATGCATGCCCTGTGCAATGGACACGTGAATGGGCGGCCTGTGCAGTTGGACACGAAAATGCGCTACTTGTGCAGTTGGACACGAGAATGGGCGGCCTGTGCATTTCGACACGAGAATGCACGGCCTGTGCATTTGGACACGAGAATGCATGGCCTGTGCAGTTGGACACGTAAATGCGCGGCATGTGCAGATGGACACGAGAATGCGCGGCCTGTGCAGTTGGACAAGAGAATTAGCGGCCTGTGCAGTTGGACACGAGAATGGGCGGCATGTGCAGTTGGACACGAGAATGGGCGGCCGGTGCATTTGGACACGAGAATGGGCGGCCTGTGCATTTGGACACGAGAATGCAAGGCCTGTGCATTTGGACACGAGAATGCATGGCCTGTGCAGTTGGACACGAGAATATATGGCCTGTGCAGTTGGACACGAGAATGCGCGCCTGTGCAGTTGGACACGAGAATGCGCGACCTGTACAATAGGACACGAGAATGGCAGCCTGTGCAGTTGGACACGAAAAAGCGAGGTCTGTGCATTTGGACACGTGAATGCGCGGCCTGTGCAGTCGGACACGGGAATGCGTGACCTGTGCAATGGACACGAGAATGGGCGGCCTGTGCAGTTGGACACGAAAATGCGCGACTTGTGCAGTTGGACACGTGAATGGGCGGCCTGTGCATTTGGACACGAGAATGCACGGCCTGTGCATTTGGACACGAGAATGCATGGCCTGTGCAGTTGGACACGTAAATGCGCGGCATGTGCAGTTGGACACGAGAATGCGCGGCCTGTGCAGTTGGACAAGGGAATTAGCGGCCTGTGCAGTTGGACACGAGAATGGGCGGCCTGTGCATTTGGACTAGAGAATGCATGGCCTGTGCAGTTGGACACGTGAATGCGCGGCATGTGCTGTAGGACACGAGAATGCGCGGCCTGTGCAGTTGGACAAGAGAATTAGCGGCCTGTGCAGTTGGACACGAGAATGGGCGGCATGTGCAGTTGGGCACGAGAATGGGCGGCCTGTGCATTTGGACACGAGAATGGGCGGCCTGTGCATTAGGACACGAGAATGCACGGCCTGTGCATTTGGACACGAGAATGCACGGCCTGTGCAGTTGGACACGATAATGCATGGCCTGTGCAGTTGGACACGAGAATGCGCGACTTGTGCAGTTGGACACGAGAATGGGCGGCCTGTGCAGTTGGACACGAGAATGGGCGGTCTGTGCATTTGGACACGAGAATGGGCGGCCTGTGCATTTGGACGCGAGAAT
The DNA here is from genome assembly GCA_949152495.1 of Lasius fuliginosus. NCBI lineage: Eukaryota > Metazoa > Arthropoda > Insecta > Hymenoptera > Formicidae > Lasius > Lasius fuliginosus. The sequence goes on along the minus strand of CASCJU010000179.1, from coordinate 154,578 downwards.
GCACGGCCTGTGCAGTGGGACACGAGAATGCATGGCCTGTGCAGTTGGACACGAGAATCCATGGCCAGTGCAGATGGACACGAGAATGCGCGCCTGTGCAGTTGGACACGAGAATGCGCGACCAGTACAGTAGGACACGAGAATGCGTGATTTGTGTAATGGACACGAGAATGGGCGGCCTGTGCAGTTGGATACGAAAATGCGCGACTTGTGCAGTTGGACACGAGAATGGGCGGCCTGTGCATATGGACACGAGAATGGACGGCCTGTGCACTTGGACACGAGAATGCACGGCCTGTGCATTAGGACACGAGAATGCATGGCCTGTGCAGTTGGATACAAGAATGCGCGGCATGTGCAGTTGGACACGAGAATGCGCTGCCTGTGCAGTTGGACAAGAGAATTAGCGGCCTGTGCAGTTGGACACGAGAATGGGCGGCCTGTGCAGTTGGACACGAGAATAGGCGGTCTGTGCATTTGGACACGAGAATGCACGGCCTGTGCATTTGGACACGAGAATGCATGGCCTGTGCAGTTGGACACGAGAATGGGCGGCCTGTGCATTTGGACACGAGAATGCACGGCCTGTGCAGTCGGACTCGATAATGCATGGCCTGTGCAGTTGGACACGAGAATGCGCGGCATGTGCAGTTGGACACGAGAATGGGCGGCCTGTGCAGTTGAACACGAGAATGGGCGGTCTGTGCATTTGGACACGAGAATGCACGGCCTGTGCAGTCGGACACGATAATGCATGGCCTGTGCAGTTGGAAACGAAAATGCGCGACTTATGCAGTTGGACACGAGAATAAGCAGCCTGTGCAGTTGGACACATGAATGGGCGGCCTGTGCATTTGGACACGAGAATGGACGGCCTGTGCATTTGGACACGAGAATGCACGGCCTGTGCATTAGGACACGAGAATGCATGGCCTGTCCAGTTGGACACGAGAATGCGCGGCCTGTGCATTTGGACACGAGAATGCACGGCCTGTGCATTTGGACACGAGAATGCATGGCCTGTCCAGTTGGACACGAGAATGCGCGGCCTGTGCAGTTGGACAAGAGAATTAGCGGCCTGTGTAGTTGGACATGAGAATGCGCGGCCTGTGCAGTTGGACACGAGAATGGGCGGCCTGTGCAGTTGGACACGAAAATGCGCGACTTGTGCAGTTGGACACGAGAATGGGCGGCCTGTGCATTTGGACACGAGAATACACGGCCTGTGCATTTGGACACGAGAATGCATGGCCTGTGCAGTTGGACACGAGAATGCGCGGCATGTGCAGTTGGACACGAGAATGCACGGCCTGTGCAGTTGGACAAGAGAATTAGCGGCCTGTGCAGTTGGACACGAGAATGGGCGGCATGTGCAGTTCGACACGAGAATGGGCGGCCTGTGCATTTGGACACGAGAATGGGCGGCCTGTGCATTTGGACACGAGAATGCAAGGCCTGTGCATTTGGACACGAGAATGCATGGCCTGTGCAGTTGGACACGAGAATATATGGCCTGTGCAGTTGGACACGAGAATGCGCGCCTGTGCAGTTGGACACGAGAATGCGCGACCTGTACAGTAGGACACGAGAATGGCAGCCTATGCAGTTGGACACGAAAAAGCGAGGTCTGTGCATTTGGACACGAGAATGCGCGGCCTGTGCAGTCGGACACGGGAATGCGTGACCTGTGCAATGGACACGAGAATGGGCGGCCTGTGCAGTTGGACACGAAAATGCGCGACTTGTGCAGTTGGACACGACAATGGGCGGCCTGTGCATTTGGACACGAGAATGCACGGCCTGTGCATTTGGACAAGAGAATGCATGGCCTGTGCAGTTGGACACGTAAATGCGCGGCATGTGCAGTTGTTACGAGAATGCGCGGCCTGTGCAGTTGGACAAGAGAATTAGCGGCCTGTGCAGTTGGACACGAGAATGGGCGGCTGTGCATTTGGACACGAGAATGGGCGGCCTGTGCATTTGGACACGAGAATGCATGGCCTGTGCAGTTGGACACGTGAATGCGCGGCATGTGCTGTTGGACACGAGAATGCGCGGCCTGTGCAGTTGGACAAGAGAATGGGCGGCCTGTGCATTTGGACACGAGAATGGGCGGCCTGTGCATTTGGACACGAGAATGCACGGCCTGTGCATTTGGACACGAGAATGCATGGCCTGTGCAGTTGGACACGTAAATGCGCGGCATGTGCAGTTGGACACGGGAATGCGCGACCTGTGCAGTTTGACAAGAGAATTAGCGGCCTGTGCAGTTGGACACGAGAATGGGCGGCCTGTGCATTTGGACACGAGAATGGGCGGCCTGTGCATTTGGACACGAGAATGCACGGCCTGTGCATTTGGACACGAGAATGCATGGCCTGTGCAGTTGGACACGAGAATGGGCGGCCTGTGCATTTGGACACGAGAATGCACGGCCTGTGCATTTGGACACGAGAATGCATGGCCTGTGCAGTTGGACACGAGAATGCGCGGCATGTGCAGATGGACACGAGAATGCGCGGCCTGTGCAGTTGGACAAGAGAATTAGCGGCCTGTGCAGTTGGACACGAGAATGCATGCCCTGTGCAATGGACACGTGAATGGGCGGCCTGTGCAGTTGGACACGAAAATGCGCTACTTGTGCAGTTGGACACGAGAATGGGCGGCCTGTGCATTTCGACACGAGAATGCATGGCCTGTGCAGTTGGACACGAGAATGCGTGGCATGTGCAGATGGACACGAGAATGCGCGGCCTGTGCAGTTGGACAAGAGAATTAGCGGCCTGTGCAGTTGGACACGAGAATGGGCGGCATGTGCAGTTGGACACGAGAATGGGCGGCCTGTGCATTTGGACACGAGAATGGGCGGCCTGTGCATTTGGACACGAGAATGCAAGGCCTGTGCATTTGGACACGAGAATGCATGGCCTGTGCAGTTGGACACGAGAATATATGGCCTGTGCAGTTGGACACGAGAATGCGCGCCTGTGCAGTTGGACACGAGAATGCGCGACCTGTACAATAGGACACGAGAATGGCAGCCTGTGCAGTTGGACACGAAAAAGCGAGGTCTGTGCATTTGGACACGTGAATGCGCGGACTGTGCAGTCGGACACGGGAATGCGTGACCTGTGCAATGGACACGAGAATGGGCGGCCTGTGCAGTTGGACACGAAAATGCGCGACTTGTGCAGTTGGACACGTGAATGGGCGGCCTGTGCATTTGGACACGAGAATGCACGGCCTGTGCATTTGGACACGAGAATGCATGGCCTGTGCAGTTGGACACGTAAATGCGCGGCATGTGCAGTTGGACACGAGAATGCGCGGCCTGTGCAGTTGGACAAGGGAATTAGCGGCCTGTGCAGTTGGACACGAGAATGGGCGGCCTGTGCATTTGGACACGAGAATGCATGGCCTGTGCAGTTGGACACGTAAATGCGCGGCATGTGCAGTTGGACACGAGAATGCATGCCCTGTGCAATGGACACGTGAATGGGCGGCCTGTGCAGTTGGACACGAAAATGCGCTACTTGTGCAGTTGGACACGAGAATGGGCGGCCTGTGCATTTCGACACGAGAATGCATGGCCAGTGCAGTTGGACACGAGAATGCGCGGCATGTGCAGATGGACACGAGAATGCGCGGCCTGTGCAGTTGGACAAGAGAATTAGCGGCCTGTGCAGTTGGACACGAGAATGGGCGGCATGTGCAGTTGGACACGAGAATGGGCGGCCGGTGCATTTGGACACGAGAATGCAAGGCCTGTGCATTTGGACACGAGAATGCATGGCCTGTGCAGTTGGACACGAGAATGCGCGGCCTGTGCAGTTGGACAAGAGAATTAGCGGCCTGTGTAGTTGGACATGAGAATGCGCGGCCTGTGCAGTTGGACACGAGAATGGGCGGCCTGTGCAGTTGGACACGAAAATGCGCGACTTGTGCAGTTGGACACGAGAATGGGCGGCCTGTGCATTTGGACACGAGAATACACGGCCTGTGCATTTGGACACGAGAATGCATGGCCTGTGCAGTTGGACACGAGAATGCGCGGCATGTGCAGTTGGACACGAGAATGCGCGGCCTGTGCAGTTGGACAAGAGAATTAGCGGCCTGTGCAGTTGGACACGATAATGGGCGGCATGTGCAGTTGGACACGAGAATGGGCGGCCTGTGCATGTGGACACGAGAATGGGCGGCATGTGCATTTGGACACGAGTATGCACGGCCTGTGCATTTGGACACGAGAATGCATGGCCTATGCAGTTGGACACGAGAATATATGGCCTGTGCAGTTGGACACGAGAATGCGCGCCTGTGCAGTTTGACACGAGAACGCGCGACCTGTACAGTAGGACACGAGAATGGCAGCCTGTGCAGTTGGACACGAAAAAGCGAGGTCTGTGCATTTGGACACGATAATGCGCGGCCTGTGCAGTCGGACACGGGAATGCCTGACCTGTGCAATGGACACGAGAATGGGCGGCCTGTGCAGTTGGCTACGAAAATGCGCGACTTGTGCAGTTGGACACGAGAATGGGCGGCCTGTGCATTTGGACACGAGAATGCACGGCCTGTGCATTTGGACACGAGAATGCATGGCCTGTGCAGTTGGACACGTAAATGCGCGGCATGTGCAGTTGGACACGAGAATGCGCGGCCTGTGCATTTGGACACGAGAATGCATGGCCTGTGCAGTTGGACACGAGAATGGGCGGCCTGTGCATTTCGACACGAGAATGCATGGCCTGTGCAGTTGGACACGAGAATGCGCGGCATGTGCAGATGGACACGAGAATGCGCGGCCTGTGCAGTTGGACAAGAGAATTAGCGGCCTGTGCAGTTGGACACGAGAATGGGCGGCATGTGCAGTTGGACACGAGAATGGGCGGCCGGTGCATTTGGACACGAGAATGGGCGGCCTGTGCATTTGGACACGAGAATGCAAGGCCTGTGCATTTGGACACGAGAATGCATGGCCTGTGCAGTTGGACACGAGAATATATGGCCTGTGCAGTTGGACACGAGAATGCGCGCCTGTGCAGTTGGACACGAGAATGCGCGACCTGTACAATAGGACACGAGAATGGCAGCCTGTGCAGTTGGACACGAAAAAGCGAGGTCTGTGCATTTGGACACGTGAATGCGCGGCCTGTGCAGTCGGACACGGGAATGCGTGACCTGTGCAATGGACACGAGAATGGGCGGCCTGTGCAGTTGGACACGAAAATGCGCGACTTGTGCTGTTGGACACGTGAATGGGCGGCCTGTGCATTTGGACACGAGAATGCACGGCCTGTGCATTTGGACACGAGAATGCATGGCCTGTGCAGTTGGACACGTAAATGCGCGGCATGTGCAGTTGGACACGAGAATGCGCGGCCTGTGCAGTTGGACAAGGGAATTAGCGGCCTGTGCAGTTGGACACGAGAATGGGCGGCCTGTGCATTTGGACTAGAGAATGCATGGCCTGTGCAGTTGGACACGTGAATGCGCGGCATGTGCTGTAGGACACGAGAATGCGCGGCCTGTGCAGTTGGACAAGAGAATTAGCGGCCTGTGCAGTTGGACACGAGAATGGGCGGCATGTGCAGTTGGGCACGAGAATGGGCGGCCTGTGCATTTGGACACGAGAATGGGCGGCCTGTGCATTAGGACACGAGAATGCACGGCCTGTGCATTTGGACACGAGAATGCACGGCCTGTGCAGTTGGACACGATAATGCATGGCCTGTGCAGTTGGACACGAGAATGCGCGACTTGTGCAGTTGGACACGAGAATGGGCGGCCTGTGCAGTTGGACACGAGAATGGGCGGTCTGTGCATTTGGACACGAGAATGGGCGGCCTGTGCATTTGGACGCGAGAATGCACGGCCTGTGCAGTGGGACACGAGAATGCATGGCCTGTGCAGTTGGACACGAGAATCCATGGCCAGTGCAGATGGACACGAGAATGCGCGCCTGTGCAGTTGGACACGAGAATGCGCGACCAGTACAGTAGGACACGAGAATGCGTGATTTGTGTAATGGACACGAGAATGGGCGGCCTGTGCAGTTGGATACGAAAATGCGCGACTTGTGCAGTTGGACACGAGAATGGGCGGCCTGTGCATATGGACACGAGAATGGACGGCCTGTGCACTTGGACACGAGAATGCACGGCCTGTGCATTAGGACACGAGAATGCATGGCCTGTGCAGTTGGATACAAGAATGCGCGGCATGTGCAGTTGGACACGAGAATGCGCTGCCTGTGCAGTTGGACAAGAGAATTAGCGGCCTGTGCAGTTGGACACGAGAATGGGCGGCCTGTGCAGTTGGACACGAGAATAGGCGGTCTGTGCATTTGGACACGAGAATGCACGGCCTGTGCATTTGGACACGAGAATGCATGGCCTGTGCAGTTGGACACGAGAATGGGCGGCCTGTGCATTTGGACACGAGAATGCACGGCCTGTGCAGTCGGACTCGATAATGCATGGCCTGTGCAGTTGGACACGAGAATGCGCGGCATGTGCAGTTGGACACGAGAATGGGCGGCCTGTGCAGTTGAACACGAGAATGGGCGGTCTGTGCATTTGGACACGAGAATGCACGGCCTGTGCAGTCGGACACGATAATGCATGGCCTGTGCAGTTGGAAACGAAAATGCGCGACTTATGCAGTTGGACACGAGAATAAGCAGCCTGTGCAGTTGGACACATGAATGGGCGGCCTGTGCATTTGGACACGAGAATGGACGGCCTGTGCATTTGGACACGAGAATGCACGGCCTGTGCATTAGGACACGAGAATGCATGGCCTGTCCAGTTGGACACGAGAATGCGCGGCCTGTGCATTTGGACACGAGAATGCACGGCCTGTGCATTTGGACACGAGAATGCATGGCCTGTCCAGTTGGACACGAGAATGCGCGGCCTGTGCAGTTGGACAAGAGAATTAGCGGCCTGTGTAGTTGGACATGAGAATGCGCGGCCTGTGCAGTTGGACACGAGAATGGGCGGCCTGTGCAGTTGGACACGAAAATGCGCGACTTGTGCAGTTGGACACGAGAATGGGCGGCCTGTGCATTTGGACACGAGAATACACGGCCTGTGCATTTGGACACGAGAATGCATGGCCTGTGCAGTTGGACACGAGAATGCGCGGCATGTGCAGTTGGACATGAGAATGCGCGGCCTGTGCAGTTGGACAAGAGAATTAGCGGCCTGTGCAGTTGGACACGAGAATGGGCGGCATGTGCAGTTGGACACGAGAATGGGCGGCCTGTGCATGTGGACACGAGAATGGGCGGCATGTGCATTTGGACACTAGTATGCACGGCCTGTGCATTTGGACACGAGAATGCATGGCCTATGCAGTTGGACACGAGAATATATGGCCTGTGCAGTTGGACACGAGAATGCGCGCCTGTGCAGTTTGACACGAGAACGCGCGACCTGTACAGTAGGACACGAGAATGGCAGCCTGTGCAGTTGGACACGAAAAAGCGAGGTCTGTGCATTTGGACACGATAATGCGCGGCCTGTGCAGTCGGACACGGGAATGCCTGACCTGTGCAATGGACACGAGAATGGGCGGCCTGTGCAGTTGGCTACGAAAATGCGCGACTTGTGCAGTTGGACACGAGAATGGGCGGCCTGTGCATTTGGACACGAGAATGCACGGCCTGTGCACTTGGACACGAGAATGCATGGCCTGTGCAGTTGGACACGTAAATGCGCGGCATGTGCAGTTGGACACGAGAATGCGCGGCCTGTGCATTTGGACACGAGAATGCATGGCCTGTGCAGTTGGACACGAGAATGCGCGGCATGTGCAGATGGACACGAGAATGCACGGCCTGTGCAGTTGGACAAGAGAATTAGTGGCCTGTGCAGTTGGACACGAGAATGGGCGGCATGTGCAGTTCGACACGAGAATGGGCGGCCTGTGCATTTGGACACGAGAATGGGCGGCCTGTGCATTTGGACACGAGAATGCAAGGCCTGTGCATTTGGACACGAGAATGCATGGCCTGTGCAGTTGGACACGAGAATATATGGCCTGTGCAGTTGGACACGAGAATGCGCGCCTGTGCAGTTGGACACGAGAATGCGCGACCTGTACAGTAGGACACGAGAATGGCAGCCTATGCAGTTGGACACGAAAAAGCGAGGTCTGTGCATTTGGACACGAGAATGCGCGGCCTGTGCAGTCGGACACGGGAATGCGTGACCTGTGCAATGGACACGAGAATGGGCGGCCTGTGCAGTTGGACACGAAAATGCGCGACTTGTGCAGTTGGACACGACAATGGGCGGCCTGTGCATTTGGACACGAGAATGCACGGCCTGTGCATTTGGACAAGAGAATGCATGGCCTGTGCAGTTGGACACGTAAATGCGCGGCATGTGCAGTTGTTACGAGAATGCGCGGCCTGTGCAGTTGGACAAGAGAATTAGCGGCCTGTGCAGTTGGACACGAGAATGGGCGGCTGTGCATTTGGACACGAGAATGGGCGGCCTGTGCATTTGGACACGAGAATGCATGGCCTGTGCAGTTGGACACGTGAATGCGCGGCATGTGCTGTTGGACACGAGAATGCGCGGCCTGTGCAGTTGGACAAGAGAATGGGCGGCCTGTGCATTTGGACACGAGAATGGGCGGCCTGTGCATTTGGACACGAGAATGCACGGCCTGTGCATTTGGACACGAGAATGCATGGCCTGTGCAGTTGGACACGTAAATGCGCGGCATGTGCAGTTGGACACGGGAATGCGCGACCTGTGCAGTTTGACAAGAGAATTAGCGGCCTGTGCAGTTGGACACGAGAATGGGCGGCCTGTGCATTTGGACACGAGAATGGGCGGCCTGTGCATTTGGACACGAGAATGCACGGCCTGTGCATTTGGACACGAGAATGCATGGCCTGTGCAGTTGGACACGAGAATGGGCGGCCTGTGCATTTGGACACGAGAATGCACGGCCTGTGCATTTGGACACGAGAATGCATGGCCTGTGCAGTTGGACACGAGAATGCGCGGCATGTGCAGATGGACACGAGAATGCGCGGCCTGTGCAGTTGGACAAGAGAATTAGCGGCCTGTGCAGTTGGACACGAGAATGCATGCCCTGTGCAATGGACACGTGAATGGGCGGCCTGTGCAGTTGGACACGAAAATGCGCTACTTGTGCAGTTGGACACGAGAATGGGCGGCCTGTGCATTTCGACACGAGAATGCATGGCCTGTGCAGTTGGACACGAGAATGCGTGGCATGTGCAGATGGACACGAGAATGCGCGGCCTGTGCAGTTGGACAAGAGAATTAGCGGCCTGTGCAGTTGGACACGAGAATGGGCGGCATGTGCAGTTGGACACGAGAATGGGCGGCCTGTGCATTTGGACACGAGAATGGGCGGCCTGTGCATTTGGACACGAGAATGCAAGGCCTGTGCATTTGGACACGAGAATGCATGGCCTGTGCAGTTGGACACGAGAATATATGGCCTGTGCAGTTGGACACGAGAATGCGCGCCTGTGCAGTTGGACACGAGAATGCGCGACCTGTACAATAGGACACGAGAATGGCAGCCTGTGCAGTTGGACACGAAAAAGCGAGGTCTGTGCATTTGGACACGTGAATGCGCGGACTGTGCAGTCGGACACGGGAATGCGTGACCTGTGCAATGGACACGAGAATGGGCGGCCTGTGCAGTTGGACACGAAAATGCGCGACTTGTGCAGTTGGACACGTGAATGGGCGGCCTGTGCATTTGGACACGAGAATGCACGGCCTGTGCATTTGGACACGAGAATGCATGGCCTGTGCAGTTGGACACGTAAATGCGCGGCATGTGCAGTTGGACACGAGAATGCGCGGCCTGTGCAGTTGGACACGAGAATGGGCGGCCTGTGCATTTGGACACGAGAATGGGCGGCCTGTGCATTTGGACACGAGAATGCATGGCCTGTGCATTTGGACACGTGAATGCGCGGCATGTGCTGTAGGACACGAGAATGCGCGGCCTGTGCAGTTGGACAAGAGAATTAGCGGCCTGTGCAGTTGGACACGAGAATGGGCGGCATGTGCAGTTGGACACGAGAATGGGCGGCCTGTGCATTTGGACACGAGAATGGGCGGCCTGTGCATTAGGACACGAGAATGCACGGCCTGTGCATTTGGACACGAGAATGCACGGCCTGTGCAGTTGGACACGATAATGCATGGCCTGTGCAGTTGGACACGAGAATGCGCGACATGTGCAGTTGGACACGAGAATGCGCGGCCTGTGCAGTTGGACAAGAGAATTAGCGGCCTGTGCAGTTGGACACGAGAATGGGCGGCATGTGCAGTTGGACACGAGAATGGGCGGCCTGTGCATTTGGACACGAGAATGGGCGGCCTGTGCATTTGGACACGAGAATGCAAGGCCTGTGCATTTGGACACGAGAATGCATGGCCTGTGCAGTTGGACACGAGAATATATGGCCTGTGCAGTTGGACACGAGAATGCGCGCCTGTGCAGTTGGACACGAGAATGCGCGACCTGTACAATAGGACACGAGAATGGCAGCCTGTGCAGTTGGACACGAAAAAGCGAGGTCTGTGCATTTGGACACGTGAATGCGCGGACTGTGCAGTCGGACACGGGAATGCGTGACCTGTGCAATGGACACGAGAATGGGCGGCCTGTGCAGTTGGACACGAAAATGCGCGACTTGTGCAGTTGGACACGTGAATGGGCGGCCTGTGCATTTGGACACGAGAATGCACGGCCTGTGCATTTGGACACGAGAATGCATGGCCTGTGCAGTTGGACACGTAAATGCGCGGCATGTGCAGTTGGACACGAGAATGCGCGGCCTGTGCAGTTGGACAAGGGAATTAGCGGCCTGTGCAGTTGGACACGAGAATGGGCGGCCTGTGCATTTGGACACGAGAATGCATGGCCTGTGCAGTTGGACACGTGAATGCGCGGCATGTGCTGTAGGACACGAGAATGCGCGGCCTGTGCAGTTGGACAAGAGAATTAGCGGCCTGTGCAGTTGGACACGAGAATGGGCGGCATGTGCAGTTGGACACGAGAATGGGCGGCCTGTGCATTTGGACACGAGAATGGGCGGCCTGTGCATTAGGACACGAGAATGCACGGCCTGTGCATTTGGACACGAGAATGCACGGCCTGTGCAGTTGGACACGATAATGCATGGCCTGTGCAGTTGGACACGAGAATGCGCGACATGTGCAGTTGGACACGAGAATGGGCGGCCTGTGCAGTTGGACACGAGAATGGGCGGTCTGTGCATTTGGACACGAGAATGGGCGGCCTGTGCATTTGGACGCGAGAATGCACGGCCTGTGCAGTGGGACACGAGAATGCATGGCCTGTGCAGTTGGACACGAGAATCCATGGCCAGTGCAGATGGACACGAGAATGCGCGCCTGTGCAGTTGGACACGAGAATGCGCGACCAGTACAGTAGGACACGAGAATGCGTGATTTGTGTAATGGACACGAGAATGGGCGGCCTGTGCAGTTGGATACGAAAATGCGCGACTTGTGCAGTTGGACACGAGAATGGGCTGCCTGTGCATATGGACACGAGAATGGACGGCCTGTGCACTTGGACACGAGAACGCACGGCCTGTGCATTAGGACACGAGAATGCATGGCCTGTGCAGTTGGATACAAGAATGCGCGGCATGTGCAGTTGGACACGAGAATGCGCGGCCTGTGCAGTTGGACAAGAGAATTAGCGGCCTGTGCAGTTGGACACGAGAATGGGCGGCCTGTGCATTTGGACACGAGAATGGGCGGCCTGTGCATTTGGACACGAGAATGCACGGCCTGTGCATTTGGACACGAGAATGCATGGCCTGTGCAGTTGGACACGTGAATGCGCGGCATGTGCTGTTGGACACGAGAATGCGCGGCCTGTGCATTTGGACACGAGAATGGACGGCCTGTGCATTTGGACACGAGAATGCACGGCCTGTGCATTTGGACACGAGAATGCATGGCCTGTGCAGTTGGACACGAGAATGGACGGCCTGTGCATTTGGACACGAGAATGCACGGCCTGTGCAGTTGGACACGATAATGCATGGCCTGTGCAGTTGGACACGAGAATACGCGGCATGTGCAGTTGGACACGAGAATGGGCGGCCTGTGCAGTTGGACACGAGAATAGGCGGTCTGTGCATTTGGACACGAGAATGCACGGCCTGTGCATTTGGACACGAGAATGCATGGCCTGTGCAGTTGGACACGAGAATGGGCGGCCTGTGCATTTGGACACGAGAATGCACGGCCTGTGCAGTCGGACACGATAATGCATGGCCTGTGCAGTTGGACACGAGAATGCGCGGCATGTGCAGTTGGACACGAGAATGGGCGGCCTGTGCAGTTGAACACGAGAATGGGCGGTCTGTGCATTTGGACACGAGAATGCACGGCCTGTGCAGTCGGACACGATAATGCATGGCCTGTGCAGTTGGAAACGAAAATGCGCGACTTATGCAGTTGGACACGAGAATAAGCAGCCTGTGCAGTTGGACACGTGAATGGGCGGCCTGTGCATTTGGACACGAGAATGGACGGCCTGTGCATTTGAACACGAGAATGCACGGCCTGTGCATTAGGACACGAGAATGCATGGCCTGTCCAGTTGGACACGAGAATGCGCGGCCTGTGCATTTGGACACGAGAATGCACGGCCTGTGCATTAGGACACGAGAATGCATGGCCTGTCCAGTTGGACATGAGAATGCGCGGCCTGTGCAGTTGGACAAGAGAATTAGCGGCCTGTGTAGTTGGACATGAGAATGCGCGGCCTGTGCAGTTGGACACGAGAATGGGCGGCCTGTGCAGTTGGACACGAAAATGCGCGACTTGTGCAGTTGGACACGAGAATGGGCGGCCTGTGCATTTGGACACGAGAATACACGGCCTGTGCATTTGGACACGAGAATGCATGGCCTGTGCAGTTGGACACGAGAATGCGCGGCATGTGCAGTTGGACACGAGAATGCGCGGCCTGTGCAGTTGGACAAGAGAATTAGCGGCCTGTGCAGTTGGACACGAGAATGGGCGGCATGTGCAGTTGGACACGAGAATGGGCGGCCTGTGCATTTCGACACGAGAATGCATGGCCTGTGCAGTTGGACACGAGAATGCGCGGCATGTGCAGATGGACACGAGAATGCGCGGCCTGTGCAGTTGGACAAGAGAATTAGCGGCCTGTGCAGTTGGACACGAGAATGGGCGGCATGTGCAGTTGGACACGAGAATGGGCGGCCTGTGCATTTGGACACGAGAATGGGCGGCCTGTGCATTTGGACACGAGAATGCAAGGCCTGTGCATTTGGACACGAGAATGCATGGCCTGTGCAGTTGGACACGAGAATATATGGCCTGTGCAGTTGGACACGAGAATGCGCGCCTGTGCAGTTGGACACGAGAATGCGCGACCTGTACAATAGGACACGAGAATGGCAGCCTGTGCAGTTGGACACGAAAAAGCGAGGTCTGTGCATTTGGACACGTGAATGCGCGGCCTGTGCAGTCGGACACGGGAATGCGTGACCTGTGCAATGGACACGAGAATGGGCGGCCTGTGCAGTTGGACACGAAAATGCGCGACTTGTGCAGTTGGACACGTGAATGGGCGGCCTGTGCATTTGGACACGAGAATGCACGGCCTGTGCATTTGGACACGAGAATGCATGGCCTGTGCAGTTGGACACTTAAATGCGCGGCATGTGCAGTTGGACACGAGAATGCGCGGCCTGTGCAGTTGGACAAGGGAATTAGCGGCCTGTGCAGTTGGACACGAGAATGGGCGGCCTGTGCATTTGGACTAGAGAATGCATGGCCTGTGCAGTTGGACACGTGAATGCGCGGCATGTGCTGTAGGACACGAGAATGCGCGGCCTGTGCAGTTGGACAAGAGAATTAGCGGCCTGTGCAGTTGGACACGAGAATGGGCGGCATGTGCAGTTGGACACGAGAATGGGCGGCCTGTGCATTTGGACACGAGAATGCACGGCCTGTGCATTTGGACACGAGAATGCTTGGCCTGTGCAGTTGGACACGTAAATGCGCGGCATGTGCAGTTGGACACGAGAATGCGCGGCATGTGCAGTTGGACAAGAGAATTAGTGGCCTGTGCAGTTGGACACGAGAATGGGCGGCCTGTGCATTTGGACACGAGAATGCACGGCCTGTGCATTTGAACACGAGAATGCGCGGCATGTGCTGTTGGAGACGAGATTGCGCGGCCTGTGCAGTTGACAAGAGAATTAGCGGCCTGTGCAGTTGGACACGAGAATGGGCGGCATTTGCAGCTGGACACGAGAATGGGCGGCCTGTGCATTTTGAACGAGGATTGGCGGCCTGTGCATTTGGACACGAGAATGCATGGCGTGTGCAGTTGGACACGAGAATATATGGCCTGTGCAGTTGGACACGAGAATGCGCGCCTGTGCAGTTGGACACGAGAAGCGCGACCTGTACAGTAGGACACGAGAATGGGCAGCCTGTGCAGTTGGACACGAAAAAGCAAGGTCTGTGCATTTGGACAAGAGAATGCGCGGCCTGTGCAGTCGGACACGGGAATGCGTGACCTGTGCAGTTGGACACGAAAAAGCAAGGTCTGTGCATTTGGACAAGAGAATGCGCGGCCTGTGCAGTCGGACACGGGAATGCGTGACCTGTGCAGTTGGACACGAGAATGCGCGGCATGTGCAGTTGGACACGGGAATGCGCGGCCTGTGCATTTTGACAAGAGAATTAGCGGCCTGTGCAGTTGGACACGAGAATGGGCGGACTGTGCATTTGGACACGAGAATGGGCGGCCTGTGCATTTGGACACGAGAATGCACGGCCTGTGCATTTGGACACGAGAAGTCATGGCCTGTGCAGTTGGACACGAGAATGGGCGGCCTGTGCATTTGGACACGAGAATGCACGGCCTGTGCATTTGGACACGAGAATGCATGGCCTGTGCAGTTGGACACGAGAATGCGCGGCATGTGCAGATGGACACGAGAATGCGCGGCCTGTGCAGTTGGACAAGAGAATTAGCGGCCTGTGCAGTTGGACACGAGAATGCATGCCCTGTGCAATGGACACGTGAATGGGCGGCCTGTGCAGTTGGACACGAAAATGCGCTACTTGTGCAGTTGGACACGAGAATGGGCGGCCTGTGCATTTCGACACGAGAATGCATGGCCAGTGCAGTTGGACACGAGAATGCGCGGCATGTGCAGATGGACACGAGAATGCGCGGCCTGTGCAGTTGGACAAGAGAATTAGCGGCCTGTGCAGTTGGACACGAGAATGGGCGGCATGTGCAGTTGGACACGAGAATGGGCGGCCGGTGCATTTGGACACGAGAATGGGCGGCCTGTGCATTTGGACACGAGAATGCAAGGCCTGTGCATTTGGACACGAGAATGCATGGCCTGTGCAGTTGGACACGAGAATGCGCGGCCTGTGCAGTTGGACAAGAGAATTAGCGGCCTGTGTAGTTGGACATGAGAATGCGCGGCCTGTGCAGTTGGACACGAGAATGGGCGGCCTGTGCAGTTGGACACGAAAATGCGCGACTTGTGCAGTTGGACACGAGAATGGGCGGCCTGTGCATTTGGACACGAGAATACACGGCCTGTGCATTTGGACACGAGAATGCATGGCCTGTGCAGTTGGACACGAGAATGCGCGGCATGTGCAGTTGGACACGAGAATGCGCGGCCTGTGCAGTTGGACAAGAGAATTAGCGGCCTGTGCAGTTGGACACGAGAATGGGCGGCATGTGCAGTTGGACACGAGAATGGGCGGCCTGTGCATGTGGACACGAGAATGGGCGGCATGTGCATTTGGACACGAGTATGCACGGCCTGTGCATTTGGACACGAGAATGCATGGCCTATGCAGTTGGACACGAGAATATATGGCCTGTGCAGTTGGACACGAGAATGCGCGCCTGTGCAGTTTGACACGAGAACGCGCGACCTGTACAGTAGGACACGAGAATGGCAGCCTGTGCAGTTGGACACGAAAAAGCGAGGTCTGTGCATTTGGACACGATAATGCGCGGCCTGTGCAGTCGGACACGGGAATGCCTGACCTGTGCAATGGACACGAGAATGGGCGGCCTGTGCAGTTGGCTACGAAAATGCGCGACTTGTGCAGTTGGACACGAGAATGGGCGGCCTGTGCATTTGGACACGAGAATGCACGGCCTGTGCATTTGGACACGAGAATGCATGGCCTGTGCAGTTGGACACGTAAATGCGCGGCATGTGCAGTTGGACACGAGAATGCGCGGCCTGTGCATTTGGACACGAGAATGCATGGCCTGTGCAGTTGGACACGAGAATGGGCGGCCTGTGCATTTCGACACGAGAATGCATGGCCTGTGCAGTTGGACACGAGAATGCGCGGCATGTGCAGATGGACACGAGAATGCGCAGCCTGTGCAGTTGGACAAGAGAATTAGCGGCCTGTGCAGTTGGACACGAGAATGGGCGGCATGTGCAGTTGGACACGAGAATGGGCGGCCGGTGCATTTGGACACGAGAATGGGTGGCCTGTGCATTTGGACACGAGAATGCAAGGCCTGTGCATTTGGACACGAGAATGCATGGCCTGTGCAGTTGGACACGAGAATATATGGCCTGTGCAGTTGGACACGAGAATGCGCGCCTGTGCAGTTGGACACGAGAATGCGCGACCTGTACAATAGGACACGAGAATGGCAGCCTGTGCAGTTGGACACGAAAAAGCGAGGTCTGTGCATTTGGACACGTGAATGCGCGGCCTGTGCAGTCGGACACGGGAATGCGTGACCTGTGCAATGGACACGAGAATGGGCGGCCTGTGCAGTTGGACACGAAAATGCGCGACTTGTGCAGTTGGACACGTGAATGGGCGGCCTGTGCATTTGGACACGAGAATGCACGGCCTGTGCATTTGGACACGAGAATGCATGGCCTGTGCAGTTGGACACGTAAATGCGCGGCATGTGCAGTTGGACACGAGAATGCGCGGCCTGTGCAGTTGGACAAGGGAATTAGCGGCCTGTGCAGTTGGACACGAGAATGGGCGGCCTGTGCATTTGGACTAGAGAATGCATGGCCTGTGCAGTTGGACACGTGAATGCGCGGCATGTGCTGTAGGACACGAGAATGCGCGGCCTGTGCAGTTGGACAAGAGAATTAGCGGCCTGTGCAGTTGGACACGAGAATGGGCGGCATGTGCAGTTGGGCACGAGAATGGGCGGCCTGTGCATTTGGACACGAGAATGGGCGGCCTGTGCATTAGGACACGAGAATGCACGGCCTGTGCATTTGGACACGAGAATGCACGGCCTGTGCAGTTGGACACGATAATGCATGGCCTGTGCAGTTGGACACGAGAATGCGCGACTTGTGCAGTTGGACACGAGAATGGGCGGCCTGTGCAGTTGGACACGAGAATGGGCGGTCTGTGCATTTGGACACGAGAATGGGCGGCCTGTGCATTTGGACGCGAGAATGCACGGCCTGTGCAGTGGGACACGAGAATGCATGGCCTGTGCAGTTGGACACGAGAATCCATGGCCAGTGCAGATGGACACGAGAATGCGCGCCTGTGCAGTTGGACACGAGAATGCGCGACCAGTACAGTAGGACACGAGAATGCGTGATTTGTGTAATGGACACGAGAATGGGCGGCCTGTGCAGTTGGATACGAAAATGCGCGACTTGTGCAGTTGGACACGAGAATGGGCGGCCTGTGCATATGGACACGAGAATGGACGGCCTGTGCACTTGGACACGAGAATGCACGGCCTGTGCATTAGGACACGAGAATGCATGGCCTGTGCAGTTGGATACAAGAATGCGCGGCATGTGCAGTTGGACACGAGAATGCGCTGCCTGTGCAGTTGGACAAGAGAATTAGCGGCCTGTGCAGTTGGACACGAGAATGGGCGGCCTGTGCAGTTGGACACGAGAATAGGCGGTCTGTGCATTTGGACACGAGAATGCACGGCCTGTGCATTTGGACACGAGAATGCATGGCCTGTGCAGTTGGACACGAGAATGGGCGGCCTGTGCATTTGGACACGAGAATGCACGGCCTGTGCAGTCGGACTCGATAATGCATGGCCTGTGCAGTTGGACACGAGAATGCGCGGCATGTGCAGTTGGACACGAGAATGGGCGGCCTGTGCAGTTGAACACGAGAATGGGCGGTCTGTGCATTTGGACACGAGAATGCACGGCCTGTGCAGTCGGACACGATAATGCATGGCCTGTGCAGTTGGAAACGAAAATGCGCGACTTATGCAGTTGGACACGAGAATAAGCAGCCTGTGCAGTTGGACACATGAATGGGCGGCCTGTGCATTTGGACACGAGAATGGACGGCCTGTGCATTTGGACACGAGAATGCACGGCCTGTGCATTAGGACACGAGAATGCATGGCCTGTCCAGTTGGACACGAGAATGGGCGGCCTGTGCATTTGGACACGAGAATGCAAGGCCTGTGCATTTGGACACGAGAATGCATGGCCTGTGCAGTTGGACACGAGAATATATGGCCTGTGCAGTTGGACACGAGAATGCGCGCCTGTGCAGTTGGACACGAGAATGCGCGACCTGTACAATAGGACACGAGAATGGCAGCCTGTGCAGTTGGACACGAAAAAGCGAGGTCTGTGCATTTGGACACGTGAATGCGCGGCCTGTGCAGTCGGACACGGGAATGCGTGACCTGTGCAATGGACACGAGAATGGGCGGCCTGTGCAGTTGGACACGAAAATGCGCGACTTGTGCAGTTGGACACGTGAATGGGCGGCCTGTGCATTTGGACACGAGAATGCACGGCCTGTGCATTTGGACACGAGAATGCATGGCCTGTGCAGTTGGACACGTAAATGCGCGGCATGTGCAGTTGGACACGAGAATGCGCGGCCTGTGCAGTTGGACAAGGGAATTAGCGGCCTGTGCAGTTGGACACGAGAATGGGCGGCCTGTGCATTTGGACTAGAGAATGCATGGCCTGTGCAGTTGGACACGTGAATGCGCGGCATGTGCTGTAGGACACGAGAATGCGCGGCCTGTGCAGTTGGACAAGAGAATTAGCGGCCTGTGCAGTTGGACACGAGAATGGGCGGCATGTGCAGTTGGGCACGAGAATGGGCGGCCTGTGCATTTGGACACGAGAATGGGCGGCCTGTGCATTAGGACACGAGAATGCACGGCCTGTGCATTTGGACACGAGAATGCACGGCCTGTGCAGTTGGACACGATAATGCATGGCCTGTGCAGTTGGACACGAGAATGCGCGACTTGTGCAGTTGGACACGAGAATGGGCGGCCTGTGCAGTTGGACACGAGAATGGGCGGTCTGTGCATTTGGACACGAGAATGGGCGGCCTGTGCATTTGGACGCGAGAATGCACGGCCTGTGCAGTGGGACACGAGAATGCATGGCCTGTGCAGTTGGACACGAGAATCCATGGCCAGTGCAGATGGACACGAGAATGCGCGCCTGTGCAGTTGGACACGAGAATGCGCGACCAGTACAGTAGGACACGAGAATGCGTGATTTGTGTAATGGACACGAGAATGGGCGGCCTGTGCAGTTGGATACGAAAATGCGCGACTTGTGCAGTTGGACACGAGAATGGGCGGCCTGTGCATATGGACACGAGAATGGACGGCCTGTGCACTTGGACACGAGAATGCACGGCCTGTGCATTAGGACACGAGAATGCATGGCCTGTGCAGTTGGATACAAGAATGCGCGGCATGTGCAGTTGGACACGAGAATGCGCTGCCTGTGCAGTTGGACAAGAGAATTAGCGGCCTGTGCAGTTGGACACGAGAATGGGCGGCCTGTGCAGTTGGACACGAGAATAGGCGGTCTGTGCATTTGGACACGAGAATGCACGGCCTGTGCATTTGGACACGAGAATGCATGGCCTGTGCAGTTGGACACGAGAATGGGCGGCCTGTGCATTTGGACACGAGAATGCACGGCCTGTGCAGTCGGACTCGATAATGCAGGGCCTGTGCAGTTGGACACGAGAATGCGCGGCATGTGCAGTTGGACACGAGAATGGGCGGCCTGTGCAGTTGAACACGAGAATGGGCGGTCTGTGCATTTGGACACGAGAATGCACGGCCTGTGCAGTCGGACACGATAATGCATGGCCTGTGCAGTTGGAAACGAAAATGCGCGACTTATGCAGTTGGACACGAGAATAAGCAGCCTGTGCAGTTGGACACATGAATGGGCGGCCTGTGCATTTGGACACGAGAATGGACGGCCTGTGCATTTGGACACGAGAATGCACGGCCTGTGCATTAGGACACGAGAATGCATGGCCTGTCCAGTTGGACACGAGAATGCGCGGCCTGTGCATTTGGACACGAGAATGCACGGCCTGTGCATTAGGACACGAGAATGCATGGCCTGTCCAGTTGGACACGAGAATGCGCGGCCTGTGCAGTTGGACAAGAGAATTAGCGGCCTGTGTAGTTGGACATGAGAATGCGCGGCCTGTGCAGTTGGACACGAGAATGGGCGGCCTGTGCAGTTGGACACGAAAATGCGCGACTTGTGCAGTTGGACACGAGAATGGGCGGCCTGTGCATTTGGACACGAGAATACACGGCCTGTGCATTTGGACACGAGAATGCATGGCCTGTGCAGTTGGACACGAGAATGCGCGGCATGTGCAGTTGGACATGAGAATGCGCGGCCTGTGCAGTTGGACAAGAGAATTAGCGGCCTGTGCAGTTGGACACGAGAATGGGCGGCATGTGCAGTTGGACACGAGAATGGGCGGCCTGTGCATGTGGACACGAGAATGGGCGGCATGTGCATTTGGACACGAGTATGCACGGCCTGTGCATTTGGACACGAGAATGCATGGCCTATGCAGTTGGACACGAGAATATATGGCCTGTGCAGTTGGACACGAGAATGCGCGCCTGTGCAGTTTGACACGAGAACGCGCGACCTGTACAGTAGGACACGAGAATGGCAGCCTGTGCAGTTGGACACGAAAAAGCGAGGTCTGTGCATTTGGACACGATAATGCGCGGCCTGTGCAGTCGGACACGGGAATGCCTGACCTGTGCAATGGACACGAGAATGGGCGGCCTGTGCAGTTGGCTACGAAAATGCGCGACTTGTGCAGTTGGACACGAGAATGGGCGGCCTGTGCATTTGGACACGAGAATGCACGGCCTGTGCACTTGGACACGAGAATGCATGGCCTGTGCAGTTGGACACGTAAATGCGCGGCATGTGCAGTTGGACACGAGAATGCGCGGCCTGTGCATTTGGACACGAGAATGCATGGCCTGTGCAGTTGGACACGAGAATGCGCGGCATGTGCAGATGGACACGAGAATGCACGGCCTGTGCAGTTGGACAAGAGAATTAGCGGCCTGTGCAGTTGGACACGAGAATGGGCGGCATGTGCAGTTCGACACGAGAATGGGCGGCCTGTGCATTTGGACACGAGAATGGGCGGCCTGTGCATTTGGACACGAGAATGCAAGGCCTGTGCATTTGGACACGAGAATGCATGGCCTGTGCAGTTGGACACGAGAATATATGGCCTGTGCAGTTGGACACGAGAATGCGCGCCTGTGCAGTTGGACACGAGAATGCGCGACCTGTACAGTAGGACACGAGAATGGCAGCCTATGCAGTTGGACACGAAAAAGCGAGGTCTGTGCATTTGGACACGAGAATGCGCGGCCTGTGCAGTCGGACACGGGAATGCGTGACCTGTGCAATGGACACGAGAATGGGCGGCCTGTGCAGTTGGACACGAAAATGCGCGACTTGTGCAGTTGGACACGACAATGGGCGGCCTGTGCATTTGGACACGAGAATGCACGGCCTGTGCATTTGGACAAGAGAATGCATGGCCTGTGCAGTTGGACACGTAAATGCGCGGCATGTGCAGTTGTTACGAGAATGCGCGGCCTGTGCAGTTGGACAAGAGAATTAGCGGCCTGTGCAGTTGGACACGAGAATGGGCGGCTGTGCATTTGGACACGAGAATGGGCGGCCTGTGCATTTGGACACGAGAATGCATGGCCTGTGCAGTTGGACACGTGAATGCGCGGCATGTGCTGTTGGACACGAGAATGCGCGGCCTGTGCAGTTGGACAAGAGAATGGGCGGCCTGTGCATTTGGACACGAGAATGGGCGGCCTGTGCATTTGGACACGAGAATGCACGGCCTGTGCATTTGGACACGAGAATGCATGGCCTGTGCAGTTGGACACGTAAATGCGCGGCATGTGCAGTTGGACACGGGAATGCGCGACCTGTGCAGTTTGACAAGAGAATTAGCGGCCTGTGCAGTTGGACACGAGAATGGGCGGCCTGTGCATTTGGACACGAGAATGGGCGGCCTGTGCATTTGGACACGAGAATGCACGGCCTGTGCATTTGGACACGAGAATGCATGGCCTGTGCAGTTGGACACGAGAATGGGCGGCCTGTGCATTTGGACACGAGAATGCACGGCCTGTGCATTTGGACACGAGAATGCATGGCCTGTGCAGTTGGACACGAGAATGCGCGGCATGTGCAGATGGACACGAGAATGCGCGGCCTGTGCAGTTGGACAAGAGAATTAGCGGCCTGTGCAGTTGGACACGAGAATGCATGCCCTGTGCAATGGACACGTGAATGGGCGGCCTGTGCAGTTGGACACGAAAATGCGCTACTTGTGCAGTTGGACACGAGAATGGGCGGCCTGTGCATTTCGACACGAGAATGCATGGCCTGTGCAGTTGGACACGAGAATGCGTGGCATGTGCAGATGGACACGAGAATGCGCGGCCTGTGCAGTTGGACAAGAGAATTAGCGGCCTGTGCAGTTGGACACGAGAATGGGCGGCATGTGCAGTTGGACACGAGAATGGGCGGCCTGTGCATTTGGACACGAGAATGGGCGGCCTGTGCATTTGGACACGAGAATGCAAGGCCTGTGCATTTGGACACGAGAATGCATGGCCTGTGCAGTTGGACACGAGAATATATGGCCTGTGCAGTTGGACACGAGAATGCGCGCCTGTGCAGTTGGACACGAGAATGCGCGACCTGTACAATAGGACACGAGAATGGCAGCCTGTGCAGTTGGACACGAAAAAGCGAGGTCTGTGCATTTGGACACGTGAATGCGCGGACTGTGCAGTCGGACACGGGAATGCGTGACCTGTGCAATGGACACGAGAATGGGCGGCCTGTGCAGTTGGACACGAAAATGCGCGACTTGTGCAGTTGGACACGTGAATGGGCGGCCTGTGCATTTGGACACGAGAATGCACGGCCTGTGCATTTGGACACGAGAATGCATGGCCTGTGCAGTTGGACACGTAAATGCGCGGCATGTGCAGTTGGACACGAGAATGCGCGGCCTGTGCAGTTGGACAAGGGAATTAGCGGCCTGTGCAGTTGGACACGAGAATGGGCGGCCTGTGCATTTGGACACGAGAATGCATGGCCTGTGCATTTGGACACGTGAATGCGCGGCATGTGCTGTAGGACACGAGAATGCGCGGCCTGTGCAGTTGGACAAGAGAATTAGCGGCCTGTGCAGTTGGACACGAGAATGGGCGGCATGTGCAGTTGGACACGAGAATGGGCGGCCTGTGCATTTGGACACGAGAATGGGCGGCCTGTGCATTAGGACACGAGAATGCACGGCCTGTGCATTTGGACACGAGAATGCACGGCCTGTGCAGTTGGACACGATAATGCATGGCCTGTGCAGTTGGACACGAGAATGCGCGACATGTGCAGTTGGACACGAGAATGCGCGGCCTGTGCAGTTGGACAAGAGAATTAGCGGCCTGTGCAGTTGGACACGAGAATGGGCGGCATGTGCAGTTGGACACGAGAATGGGCGGCCTGTGCATTTGGACACGAGAATGGGCGGCCTGTGCATTTGGACACGAGAATGCAAGGCCTGTGCATTTGGACACGAGAATGCATGGCCTGTGCAGTTGGACACGAGAATATATGGCCTGTGCAGTTGGACACGAGAATGCGCGCCTGTGCAGTTGGACACGAGAATGCGCGACCTGTACAATAGGACACGAGAATGGCAGCCTGTGCAGTTGGACACGAAAAAGCGAGGTCTGTGCATTTGGACACGTGAATGCGCGGACTGTGCAGTCGGACACGGGAATGCGTGACCTGTGCAATGGACACGAGAATGGGCGGCCTGTGCAGTTGGACACGAAAATGCGCGACTTGTGCAGTTGGACACGTGAATGGGCGGCCTGTGCATTTGGACACGAGAATGCACGGCCTGTGCATTTGGACACGAGAATGCATGGCCTGTGCAGTTGGACACGTAAATGCGCGGCATGTGCAGTTGGACACGAGAATGCGCGGCCTGTGCAGTTGGACAAGGGAATTAGCGGCCTGTGCAGTTGGACACGAGAATGGGCGGCCTGTGCATTTGGACACGAGAATGCATGGCCTGTGCAGTTGGACACGTGAATGCGCGGCATGTGCTGTAGGACACGAGAATGCGCGGCCTGTGCAGTTGGACAAGAGAATTAGCGGCCTGTGCAGTTGGACACGAGAATGGGCGGCATGTGCAGTTGGACACGAGAATGGGCGGCCTGTGCATTTGGACACGAGAATGGGCGGCCTGTGCATTAGGACACGAGAATGCACGGCCTGTGCATTTGGACACGAGAATGCACGGCCTGTGCAGTTGGACACGATAATGCATGGCCTGTGCAGTTGGACACGAGAATGCGCGACATGTGCAGTTGGACACGAGAATGGGCGGCCTGTGCAGTTGGACACGAGAATGGGCGGTCTGTGCATTTGGACACGAGAATGGGCGGCCTGTGCATTTGGACGCGAGAATGCACGGCCTGTGCAGTGGGACACGAGAATGCATGGCCTGTGCAGTTGGACACGAGAATCCATGGCCAGTGCAGATGGACACGAGAATGCGCGCCTGTGCAGTTGGACACGAGAATGCGCGACCAGTACAGTAGGACACGAGAATGCGTGATTTGTGTAATGGACACGAGAATGGGCGGCCTGTGCAGTTGGATACGAAAATGCGCGACTTGTGCAGTTGGACACGAGAATGGGCTGCCTGTGCATATGGACACGAGAATGGACGGCCTGTGCACTTGGACACGAGAATGCACGGCCTGTGCATTAGGACACGAGAATGCATGGCCTGTGCAGTTGGATACAAAAATGCGCGGCATGTGCAGTTGGACACGAGAATGCGCGGCCTGTGCAGTTGGACAAGAGAATTAGCGGCCTGTGCAGTTGGACACGAGAATGGGCGGCCTGTGCATTTGGACACGAGAATGGGCGGCCTGTGCATTTGGACACGAGAATGCACGGCCTGTGCATTTGGACACGAGAATGCATGGCCTGTGCAGTTGGACACGTGAATGCGCGGCATGTGCTGTTGGACACGAGAATGCGCGGCCTGTGCATTTGGACACGAGAATGGACGGCCTGTGCATTTGGACACGAGAATGCACGGCCTGTGCATTTGGACACGAGAATGCATGGCCTGTGCAGTTGGACACGAGAATGGACGGCCTGTGCATTTGGACACGAGAATGCACGGCCTGTGCAGTTGGACACGATAATGCATGGCCTGTGCAGTTGGACACGAGAATACGCGGCATGTGCAGTTGGACACGAGAATGGGCGGCCTGTGCAGTTGGACACGAGAATAGGCGGTCTGTGCATTTGGACACGAGAATGCACGGCCTGTGCATTTGGACACGAGAATGCATGGCCTGTGCAGTTGGACACGAGAATGGGCGGCCTGTGCATTTGGACACGAGAATGCACGGCCTGTGCAGTCGGACACGATAATGCATGGCCTGTGCAGTTGGACACGAGAATGCGCGGCATGTGCAGTTGGACACGAGAATGGGCGGCCTGTGCAGTTGAACACGAGAATGGGCGGTCTGTGCATTTGGACACGAGAATGCACGGCCTGTGCAGTCGGACACGATAATGCATGGCCTGTGCAGTTGGAAACGAAAATGCGCGACTTATGCAGTTGGACACGAGAATAAGCAGCCTGTGCAGTTGGACACGTGAATGGGCGGCCTGTGCATTTGGACACGAGAATGGACGGCCTGTGCATTTGAACACGAGAATGCACGGCCTGTGCATTAGGACACGAGAATGCATGGCCTGTCCAGTTGGACACGAGAATGCGCGGCCTGTGCATTTGGACACGAGAATGCACGGCCTGTGCATTAGGACACGAGAATGCATGGCCTGTCCAGTTGGACATGAGAATGCGCGGCCTGTGCAGTTGGACAAGAGAATTAGCGGCCTGTGTAGTTGGACATGAGAATGCGCGGCCTGTGCAGTTGGACACGAGAATGGGCGGCCTGTGCAGTTGGACACGAAAATGCGCGACTTGTGCAGTTGGACACGAGAATGGGCGGCCTGTGCATTTGGACACGAGAATACACGGCCTGTGCATTTGGACACGAGAATGCATGGCCTGTGCAGTTGGACACGAGAATGCGCGGCATGTGCAGTTGGACACGAGAATGCGCGGCCTGTGCAGTTGGACAAGAGAATTAGCGGCCTGTGCAGTTGGACACGAGAATGGGCGGCATGTGCAGTTGGACACGAGAATGGGCGGCCTGTGCATGTGGACACGAGAATGGG
Source organism: Lasius fuliginosus (assembly GCA_949152495.1). Taxonomy (NCBI): domain Eukaryota; kingdom Metazoa; phylum Arthropoda; class Insecta; order Hymenoptera; family Formicidae; genus Lasius; species Lasius fuliginosus. The sequence goes on along the minus strand of CASCJU010000179.1, from coordinate 127,883 downwards.
CGGCATGTGCATTTGGACACGAGTATGCACGGCCTGTGCATTTGGACACGAGAATGCATGGCCTATGCAGTTGGACACGAGAATATATGGCCTGTGCAGTTGGACACGAGAATGCGCGCCTGTGCAGTTTGACACGAGAATGCGCGACCTGTACAGTAGGACACGAGAATGGCAGCCTGTGCAGTTGGGCACGAAAAAGCGAGGTCTGTGCATTTGGACACGATAATGCGCGGCCTGTGCAGTCGGACACGGGAATGCCTGACCTGTGCAATGGACACGAGAATGCGCGGCCTGTGCAGTTGGACAAGAGAATTAGCGGCCTGTGCAGTTGGACACGAGAATGCATGCCCTGTGCAATGGACACGTGAATGGGCGGCCTGTGCAGTTGGACACGAAAATGCGCTACTTGTGCAGTTGGACACGAGAATGGGCGGCCTGTGCATTTCGACACGAGAATGCATGGCCTGTGCAGTTGGACACGAGAATGCGCGGCATGTGCAGATGGACACGAGAATGCGCGGCCTGTGCAGTTGGACAAGAGAATTAGCGGCCTGTGCAGTTGGACACGAGAATGGGCGGCATGTGCAGTTGGACACGAGAATGGGCGGCCTGTGCATTTGGACACGAGAATGGGCGGCCTGTGCATTTGGACACGAGAATGCAAGGCCTGTGCATTTGGACACGAGAATGCATGGCCTGTGCAGTTGGACACGAGAATATATGGCCTGTGCAGTTGGACACGAGAATGCGCGCCTGTGCAGTTGGACACGAGAATGCGCGACCTGTACAATAGGACACGAGAATGGCAGCCTGTGCAGTTGGACACGAAAAAGCGAGGTCTGTGCATTTGGACACGTGAATGCGCGGCCTGTGCAGTCGGACACGGGAATGCGTGACCTGTGCAATGGACACGAGAATGGGCGGCCTGTGCAGTTGGACACGAAAATGCGCGACTTGTGCAGTTGGACACGTGAATGGGCGGCCTGTGCATTTGGACACGAGAATGCACGGCCTGTGCATTTGGACACGAGAATGCATGGCCTGTGCAGTTGGACACTTAAATGCGCGGCATGTGCAGTTGGACACGAGAATGCGCGGCCTGTGCAGTTGGACAAGGGAATTAGCGGCCTGTGCAGTTGGACAAGAGAATGGGCGGCCTGTGCATTTGGACTAGAGAATGCATGGCCTGTGCAGTTGGACACGTGAATGCGCGGCATGTGCTGTAGGACACGAGAATGCGCGGCCTGTGCAGTTGGACAAGAGAATTAGCGGCCTGTGCAGTTGGACACGAGAATGGGCGGCATGTGCAGTTGGACACGAGAATGGGCGGCCTGTGCATTTGGACACGAGAATGGGCGGCCTGTGCATTAGGACACGAGAATGCACGGCCTGTGCATTTGGACACGAGAATGCACGGCCTGTGCAGTTGGACACGATAATGCATGGCCTGTGCAGTTGGACACGAAAATGCGCGACATGTGCAGTTGGACACGAGAATGGGCGGCCTGTGCAGTTGGACACGAGAATGGGCGGTCTGTGCATTTGGACACGAGAATGGGCGGCCTGTGCATTTGGACGCGAGAATGCACGGCCTGTGCAGTGGGACACGAGAATGCATGGCCTGTGCAGTTGGACACGAGAATATATGGCCTGTGCAGTTGGACACGAGAATGCGCGCCATTGCAGTTTGACACGAGAATGCGCGACCTGTACAGTAGGACACGAGAATGGCAGCCTGTGCAGTTGGACACGAAAAAGCGAGGTCTGTGCATTTGGACACGATAATGCGCGGCCTGTGCAGTCGGACACGGGAATGCCTGACCTGTGCAATGGACACGAGAATGGGCGGCCTGTGCAGTTGGCTACGAAAATGCGCGACTTGTGTAGTTGGACACGAGAATGGGCGACCTGTGCATTTGGACACGAGAATGCACGGCCTGTGCATTTGGACACGAGAATGCATGGCCTGTGCAGTTGGACACGTAAATGCGCGGCATGTGCAGTTGGACACGAGAATGCGCGGCCTGTGCATTTGGACACGAGAGTGCATGGCCTGTGCAGTTGGACACGAGAATGCGCGGCATGTGCAGATGGACACGAGAATGCGCGGCCTGTGCAGTTGGACAAGAGAATTAGCGGCCTGTGCAGTTGGACACGAGAATGGGCGGCATGTGCAGTTCGACACGAGAATGGGCGGCCTGTGCATTTGGACACGAGAATGGGCGGCCTGTGCATTTGGACACGAGAATGCAAGGCCTGTGCATTTGGACACGAGAATGCATGGCCTGTGCAGTTGGACACGAGAATATATGGCCTGTGCAGTTGGATACGAGAATGCGCGCCTGTGCAGTTGGACACGAGAATGCGCGACCTGTACAGTAGGACACGAGAATGGGCAGCCTGTGCAGTTGGACACGAAAAAGCGAGGTCTGTGCATTTGGACACGAGAATGCGCGGCCTGTGCAGTTGGACAAGAGAATTAGCGGCCTGTGCAGTTGGACACGAAAATGGGCTGCCTGTGCAGATGGACACGAAAATGGGCGGCCTGTGCATTTGGACACGAGAATGCACGGCCTGTGCAGTTGGACACGAGAATGCATGGCCTGTGCAGTTGGACACGAGAATGCGCGACATGTGCAGTTGGACACGAGAATGGGCGGCCTGTGCGTTGGACACGAGAATGGGCAGTCTGTGCATTTGGACACGAGAATGGGCGGCCTGTGCATTTGGACGCGAGAATGCACGGCCTGTGCAGTTGGACACGAGAATGCATGGCCTGTGCCGTTGGACACGAGAATCCATGCCCAGTGCAGTTGGACACGAGAATGCGCGCCTGTGCAGTCGGACACGGGAATGCGTGACTTGTGCAATGGACACGAGAATGGGCGGCCTGTGCAGTTGGACACGTAAATGCGCGGCATGTGCAGTTGGACACGAGAATGCGCGGCCTGTGCAGTTGGACAAAAGAATTAGCGGCCTGTGCAGTTGGACACGAGAATTCGCGGCCTGTGAAGTTGGACACGAGAATGCACGGCCTGTGCATTTGGACACGAGAATGCATGGCCTGTGCAGTTGGACACGTAAATGCGCGGCATGTGCAGTTGGACACGAGAATGCGCGGCCTGTGCAGTTGGACAAGAGAATTAGCGGCCTGTGCAGTTGGACACGAGAATGGGCGGCCTGTGCATTTGGACACGAGAATGGGCGGCCTGTGCATTTGGACACGAGAATGCACGGCCTGTGCATTTGGACACGAGAATGCGCGGCATGTGCTGTTGGACACGAGAATGCGCGGCCTGTGCAGTTGGACACGAGAATGCATGGCCTGTGCAGTTGGAAAGGAGAATGCGCGGCCTGTGCAGTTGGACATGAGAATTAGTGGCCTGTGTAGTTGGACACGAGAATGGGCGGCCTGTGCAGTTGGACACGAGAATGGGCGGCCTGTGCAGTTGGACACGAGAATGGGCGGCCTGTGCAGTTGGACACGAAAATGCGCGACTTGTGCATTTGGACACGAGAATGGGCGGCCTGTGCAGTTTGACACGAGAATGGGCAGCCTGTGCAGTTGGACACGAGAATGGGCGGCCTGTGCAGTTGGACGCGAGAATGCACGGCCTGTGCAGTTGGACACGAGAATGCGCGGCATGTGCAGTTGGACACGAGAATGGGCGGCCTGTGCAGTTAAACACGAGAATGGGCGGTCTGTGCACTTGGACACGAGAATGCACGTCCTGTGCAGTTGGACTCGAGAATGCGCGGCCTTTGCAGTTGGATACGAGAATGGGCTGCCTGTGCAGTTGGACACGAGAATGGGCGGCCTGTGCATTTGGACACGAGAATGCACGGCCTGTGCAGTTGGACAAGAGAATGCATGGCCTGTGCAGTTGGACACGAGAATGCGCGGCCTCTGCTGTTGGACACGAGAATGCGCGGCCTGTGCAGTTGGACACGACAATGTGCGACCTGTGCAGTTGGAGACGGAAATGCGCGACTTGTGCAGTTGGACACGAGAATGCGTGACCTGTGCAATGGACACGAGAATGGGCGGACTGTGCATTTGGACGCGAGAATGCACGGCCTGTGTAGTTGGACACGAGAATGCATGGCCTGTGCAGTTGGACTCGAGAATGCGAGGCCTGTGCAGTTGGACACGAGAATGCATGTCCTGTGCAGTTGGACACGAGAATGCGCGGCCTGTGCAGTTGGACAAGAGAATTAGTGGCCTGTGTAGTTGGACACGAGATTGCTCGTCTGTGCAGTTGGACACGAGAATGTGCGACCTGTGCAGTTGGACACGAAAATGCGCGACTTGTGCAGTAGGACACGAGAATGGGCGGCCTGTGCATCTGGACGCGAGAATGCACGGCCTGTGCAGTTGGACACGAGAATGCATGGCCTGTGCAGTTGGACACGAGAATGCGCGGCCTGTGCTGTTGGACATGAGAAACCATGGTCTGTGCAGTTGGACACGAGAATGCGCGGCCTGTGCAGTTGGACAAGAGAATTAGTGGCCTGTGTAGTTGGACACGAGAATGCGCGACCTGTGCAGTTGGACAAGAAAATACGCGACTTGTGCAGTAGGACACGAGAACGCGCGGCCTGTGCAGTTGGAAACGAGTATCCATGGCCTGTGCTGTTATACACGAAAATGCGAGGCCTGTGCATTTGGACACGAGAATGCGCGGCTCGTGCAGTTGGACACGAGAATCCATGGCCTTTGCAGTTGTACACGAGATTGCGCGGCCTGTGCAGTTGGACACGAGAAGGGGCGGCCTGTGCATTTGGACACGAGAATGGGCGGCCTGTGCATTTAGACACGAGAATGGGCGGCCTGTGCAGTTGGACACGAGAATGGGCGGCCTGTGCATTTGTACACGAGAATGGGCGGCCTGTGCATTTGCACACGAGAATGCACGGCCTGTGCATTTGGACACGAGAATGGGCGGCCTGTGCAGTTGGACACGAAAATGCGCGACTTGTGCAGTTGGACACGAGAATGCGCGGCCTGTGCAGTTTGACACGAGAATGGGCTGCCTGTGCAGTTGGACACGAGAATGGGCGGCCTGTGCATTTGGACACGAGAATGCACGGCCTGTGCAGTTGGACACGAGAATGCATGGCCTGTGCAGTTGGACACGAGAATGCGCGGCCTGTGCAGTTGGACAAGAGAATTAGTGGCCTGTGTATTTGGATACGAGAATGCGCGGCCTGTGCAGTTGGACACGATGATGTGCGACCTGTGCAGTCGGACACGGAAATGCGCGACTTGTGCAGTTGGACACGAGAATGCACGGCCTGTGCAGTTGGACACGAGAATGGGCGGCCTGTGCAGTTTGACACGAGAATGGGCGACTTGTGTAGTTGGACACGAGAATGGGTGGCCTGTGCAGTTGGACACGAGAATGGGCGGCATGTGCATTTGGACGCGAGAATGCACGGCCTGTGCAGTTGGACACGATAATGCATGGCCTGTGCAGTTGGACACGAGAATGCGCGGCATGTGTTGTTGGACACAAGAATGGGCGGCCTGTGCATTTGGACAGAGAATGCATGGCCAGTGCAGTTGGATACCAAAATGCGCGGCAAGTGCAGTTGCACACGAGAATGTTTGGCCTGTGCAGTTGGACAAGAGAATTAGCGGCCTGTGCATTTAGACACGAGAATGCACGGCCTGTGCATTTGGACGCGAGAATGCACGGCCTGTGCAGTTGGACACGAGAATGCATGGCCTGTACGGTTGGACTCGAGAATGCGCGGCCTGTGCAGTTGGACACGAGAATGCATGGCCTGTGCAGTTGGAAAGGAGAATGCGCGGCCTGTGCAGTTGGACATGAGAATTAGTGGCCTGTGTAGTTGGTCACGAGAATGGGCGGCCTGTGCAGTTGGACACGAGAATGGGCGGCCTGTGCAGTTAGACACGAGAATGGGCGGCCTGTGCAGTTGGACACGAAAATGCGCGACTTGTGCATTTGGACACGAGAATGGGCGGCCTGTGCAGTTTGACACGAGAATGGGCAGCCTGTGCAGTTGGACACGAGAATGGGCGGCCTGTGCTGTTGGACGCGAGAATGCACGGCCTGTGCAGTTGGACACGAGAATGCGCGGCTTGTGCAGTTGGACACGAGAATGGGCGGCCTGTGCAGTTGGACACGAGAATGGGCGGTCTGTGCACTTGGACACGAGAATGCACGTCCTGTGCAGTTGGACACGAGAATGCATGGCCTGTGCAGTTGGACTCGAGAATGCGCGGCCTTTGCAGTTGGACACGAGAATGGGCTGCCTGTGCAGTTGGACACGAGAATGGGCGGCCTGTGCATTTGGACACGAGAATGCACGGCCTGTGCAGTTGAACACGAGAATGCATGGCCTGTGCAGTTGGACACGAGAATGCGCGGCCTGTGCAGTTGGACAAGAGAATTAGTGGCCTGTGCAGTTGGACACGAGAATGCGTGACCTGGGCAATGGACACGAGAATGCGTGACCGGTGCAATGAACACGAGAATAGGCGGTCTGTGCAATGGACACGAGAATGGGCGTTCTGTGCAGTTGGACACGAGAATGGGCGGCGTGTGCAGTTGGACACGAGAATGGGAGGCATGTGCATTTGGAAACGAGAATGGGCGGCCTGTGCATTTGGACACGAAAATGCACGGCCTGTGCATTTGGACACGAGAATGCATGGCCTGTGCAGTTGGACACGAAAATGCGCGGCATGTGCAGATGGACACGAGAATGCGCAGCCTGTGCAGTTGGACAAGAAAATTAGCGGCCTGTGCAGTTGGACACGAGAATGGGCGGCCTGTGCAGTTGGACGCGAGAATGCACGGCCTGTGCAGTTGGACACGAGAATGCATGGCCTGTGCAGTTGGACACGAGAATGGGCGGCGTGTGCAGTTGGACACGAGAATGGGAGGCCTGTGCATTTGGACACGAGAATGGGCGGCCTGTGCATTTGGACACGAAAATGCACGGCCTGTGCATTTGGACACGAGAATGCATGGCCTGTGCAGTTGGACACGAAAATGCGCGGCATGTGCAGATGGACACGAGAATGCGCGGCCTGTGCAGTTGGACAAGAAAATTAGCGGCCTGTGCAGTTGGACACGAGAATGGGCGGCCTGTGCAGTTGGTCGCGAGAATGCACGGCCTGTGCAGTTGGACACGAGAATGCATGGCCTGTGCAGTTGGACACGAGAATGCGCGGCCTGTGCAGTCGGACACGGGAATGCGTGACCTGTGCAATGGACACGAGAATGGGCGGCCTGTGCAGTTGGACACGAAAATGCGCGACTTGTGCAGTTGGACACGAGAAAGGGCGGCCTGTGCATTTGGACACGAGATTGCACGGCATGTGCATTTGGACACGAGAATGCATGGCCTGTGCAGTTGGACAAGAGAATTAGCGGCCTGTGCAGTTGGACACGAGAATGGGCTGCCTGTGCATTTGGACACGAGAATGGGCGGCCTGTGCATTTGGACACGAGAATGCACGGCCTGTGCATTTGGACACGAGAATGCATGGCCTGTGCAGTTGGAAACGTGAATGCGCGGCATGTGCTGTTGGACACGAGAATGCGCGGCCTGTGCAGTTGGACAAGAGAATAAGCGGCCTGTGCAGTTGGACACGAGAATGGGCGGCATTTGCAGCTGGACACGAGAATGGGCGGCATTTGCAGCTGGACACGAGAATGGGCGGCCTGTGCATTTTGACACGAGAATTGGCGGCCTGTGCATTTGGACACGAGAATGCACGGCATGTGCATTTGGACACGAGAATGCATGGCCTGTGCAGTTGGACACGAGAATATATGGCCTGTGCAGTTGGATACGAGAATGCGCGCCTGTGCAGTTGGACACGAGAATGCGCGACCTGTACAGTAGGACACGAGAATGGGCAGCCTGTGCAGTTGGACACGAAAAAGCGAGGTCTGTGCATTTGGACACGAGAATGCGCGGCCTGTGCAGATGGACAAGAGAATTAGCGGCCTGTGCAGTTGGACACGAAAATGGGCTGCCTGTGCAGATGGACACGAAAATGGGCGGCCTGTGCATTTGGACACGAGAATGCACGGCCTGTGCAGTTGGACACGAGAATGCATGGCCTGTGCAGTTGGACACGAGAATGCGCGACATGTGCAGTTGGACACGAGAATGGGCGGCCTGTGCGTTGGACACGAGAATGGGCAGTCTGTGCATTTGGACACGAGAATGGGCGGCCTGTGCATTTGGACGCGAGAATGCACGGCCTGTGCAGTTGGACACGAGAATGCATGGCCTGTGCCGTTGGACACGAGAATCCATGCCCAGTGCAGTTGGACACGAGAATGCGCGCCTGTGCAGTCGGACACGGGAATGCGTGACTTGTGCAATGGACACGAGAATGGGCGGCCTGTGCAGTTGGACACGAAAATGCGCTACTTGTGCAGTTGGACACGAGAATGGGCGGCCTGTGCATTTGGACACGAGAATGCACGGCCTGTGCATTTGGACACGAGAATGCATGGCCTGTGCAGTTGGACACGTAAATGCGCGGCATGTGCAGTTGGACACGAGAATGCGCGGCCTGTGCAGTTGGACAAAAGAATTAGCGGCCTGTGCAGTTGGACACGAGAATGCGCGGCCTGTGCAGTTGGACACGAGAATGCACGGCCTGTGCATTTGGACACGAGAATGCATGGCCTGTGCAGTTGGACACGTAAATGCGCGGCATGTGCAGTTGGACACGAGAATGCGCGGCCTGTGCAGTTGGACAAGAGAATTAGCGGCCTGTGCAGTTGGACACGAAAATGCGCGACTTGTGCAGTGGGACACGAGAATGGGCGGCCTGTGCATTTGGACACGAGAATGCACGGCCTGTGCATTTGGACACGAGAATGCGCGGCCTGTGCAGTTGGACACGTAAATGCGCGGCATGTGCAGTTGGACACGAGAATGCGCGGCCTGTGCAGTTGGACAAAAGAATTAGCGGCCTGTGCAGTTGGACACGAGAATTCGCGGCCTGTGAAGTTGGACACGAGAATGCACGGCCTGTGCATTTGGACACGAGAATGCATGGCCTGTGCAGTTGGACACGTAAATGCGCGGCATGTGCAGTTGGACACGAGAATGCGCGGCCTGTGCAGTTGGACAAGAGAATTAGCGGCCTGTGCAGTTGGACACGAGAATGGGCGGCCTGTGCATTTGGACACGAGAATGGGCGGCCTGTGCATTTGGACACGAGAATGCACGGCCTGTGCATTTGGACACGAGAATGCGCGGCATGTGCTGTTGGACACGAGAATGCGCGGCCTGTGCAGTTGGACACGAGAATGCATGGCCTGTGCAGTTGGAAAGGAGAATGCGCGGCCTGTGCAGTTGGACATGAGAATTAGTGGCCTGTGTAGTTGGACACGAGAATGGGCGGCCTGTGCAGTTGGACACGAGAATGGGCGGCCTGTGCAGTTGGACACGAGAATGGGCGGCCTGTGCAGTTGGACACGAAAATGCGCGACTTGTGCATTTGGACACGAGAATGGGCGGCCTGTGCAGTTTGACACGAGAATGGGCAGCCTGTGCAGTTGGACGCGAGAATGCACGGCCTGTGCAGTTGGACACGAGAATGCGCGGCATGTGCAGTTGGACACGAGAATGGGCGGCCTGTGCAGTTAAACACGAGAATGGGCGGTCTGTGCACTTGGACACGAGAATGCACGTCCTGTGCAGTTGGACTCGAGAATGCGCGGCCTTTGCAGTTGGATACGAGAATGGGCTGCCTGTGCAGTTGGACACGAGAATGGGCGGCCTGTGCATTTGGACACGAGAATGCACGGCCTGTGCAGTTGGACAAGAGAATGCATGGCCTGTGCAGTTGGACACGAGAATGCGCGGCCTCTGCTGTTGGACACGAGAATGCGCGGCCTGTGCAGTTGGACACGACAATGTGCGACCTGTGCAGTTGGAGACGGAAATGCGCGACTTGTGCAGTTGGACACGAGAATGCGTGACCTGTGCAATGGACACGAGAATGGGCGGACTGTGCATTTGGACGCGAGAATGCACGGCCTGTGTAGTTGGACACGAGAATGCATGGCCTGTGCAGTTGGACTCGAGAATGCGAGGCCTGTGCAGTTGGACACGAGAATGCATGTCCTGTGCAGTTGGACACGAGAATGCGCGGCCTGTGCAGTTGGACAAGAGAATTAGTGGCCTGTGTAGTTGGACACGAGATTGCTCGTCTGTGCAGTTGGACACGAGAATGTGCGACCTGTGCAGTTGGACACGAAAATGCGCGACTTGTGCAGTAGGACACGAGAATGGGCGGCCTGTGCATCTGGACGCGAGAATGCACGGCCTGTGCAGTTGGACACGAGAATGCATGGCCTGTGCAGTTGGACACGAGAATGCGCGGCCTGTGCAGTTGGACAAAAGAATTAGCGGCCTGTGCAGTTGGACACGAGAATTCGCGGCCTGTGAAGTTGGACACGAGAATGCACGGCCTGTGCATTTGGACACGAGAATGCATGGCCTGTGCAGTTGGACACGTAAATGCGCGGCATGTGCAGTTGGACACGAGAATGCGCGGCCTGTGCAGTTGGACAAGAGAATTAGCGGCCTGTGCAGTTGGACACGAGAATGGGCGGCCTGTGCATTTGGACACGAGAATGGGCGGCCTGTGCATTTGGACACGAGAATGCACGGCCTGTGCATTTGGACACGAGAATGCGCGGCATGTGCTGTTGGACACGAGAATGCGCGGCCTGTGCAGTTGGACACGAGAATGCATGGCCTGTGCAGTTGGAAAGGAGAATGCGCGGCCTGTGCAGTTGGACATGAGAATTAGTGGCCTGTGTAGTTGGACACGAGAATGGGCGGCCTGTGCAGTTGGACACGAGAATGGGCGGCCTGTGCAGTTGGACACGAGAATGGGCGGCCTGTGCAGTTGGACACGAAAATGCGCGACTTGTGCATTTGGACACGAGAATGGGCGGCCTGTGCAGTTTGACACGAGAATGGGCAGCCTGTGCAGTTGGACACGAGAATGGGCGGCCTGTGCAGTTGGACGCGAGAATGCACGGCCTGTGCAGTTGGACACGAGAATGCGCGGCATGTGCAGTTGGACACGAGAATGGGCGGCCTGTGCAGTTAAACACGAGAATGGGCGGTCTGTGCACTTGGACACGAGAATGCACGTCCTGTGCAGTTGGACTCGAGAATGCGCGGCCTTTGCAGTTGGATACGAGAATGGGCTGCCTGTGCAGTTGGACACGAGAATGGGCGGCCTGTGCATTTGGACACGAGAATGCACGGCCTGTGCAGTTGGACAAGAGAATGCATGGCCTGTGCAGTTGGACACGAGAATGCGCGGCCTCTGCTGTTGGACACGAGAATGCGCGGCCTGTGCAGTTGGACACGACAATGTGCGACCTGTGCAGTTGGAGACGGAAATGCGCGACTTGTGCAGTTGGACACGAGAATGCGTGACCTGTGCAATGGACACGAGAATGGGCGGACTGTGCATTTGGACGCGAGAATGCACGGCCTGTGTAGTTGGACACGAGAATGCATGGCCTGTGCAGTTGGACTCGAGAATGCGAGGCCTGTGCAGTTGGACACGAGAATGCATGTCCTGTGCAGTTGGACACGAGAATGCGCGGCCTGTGCAGTTGGACAAGAGAATTAGTGGCCTGTGTAGTTGGACACGAGATTGCTCGTCTGTGCAGTTGGACACGAGAATGTGCGACCTGTGCAGTTGGACACGAAAATGCGCGACTTGTGCAGTAGGACACGAGAATGGGCGGCCTGTGCATCTGGACGCGAGAATGCACGGCCTGTGCAGTTGGACACGAGAATGCATGGCCTGTGCAGTTGGACACGAGAATGCGCGGCCTGTGCTGTTGGACATGAGAAACCATGGTCTGTGCAGTTGGACACGAGAATGCGCGGCCTGTGCAGTTGGACAAGAGAATTAGTGGCCTGTGTAGTTGGACACGAGAATGCGCGACCTGTGCAGTTGGACAAGAAAATACGCGACTTGTGCAGTAGGACACGAGAACGCGCGGCCTGTGCAGTTGGAAACGAGTATCCATGGCCTGTGCTGTTATACACGAAAATGCGAGGCCTGTGCATTTGGACACGAGAATGCGCGGCTCGTGCAGTTGGACACGAGAATCCATGGCCTTTGCAGTTGTACACGAGATTGCGCGGCCTGTGCAGTTGGACACGAGAAGGGGCGGCCTGTGCATTTGGACACGAGAATGGGCGGCCTGTGCATTTAGACACGAGAATGGGCGGCCTGTGCAGTTGGACACGAGAATGGGCGGCCTGTGCATTTGTACACGAGAATGGGCGGCCTGTGCATTTGCACACGAGAATGCACGGCCTGTGCATTTGGACACGAGAATGGGCGGCCTGTGCAGTTGGACACGAAAATGCGCGACTTGTGCAGTTGGACACGAGAATGCGCGGCCTGTGCAGTTTGACACGAGAATGGGCTGCCTGTGCAGTTGGACACGAGAATGGGCGGCCTGTGCATTTGGACACGAGAATGCACGGCCTGTGCAGTTGGACACGAGAATGCATGGCCTGTGCAGTTGGACACGAGAATGCGCGGCCTGTGCAGTTGGACAAGAGAATTAGTGGCCTGTGTATTTGGATACGAGAATGCGCGGCCTGTGCAGTTGGACACGATGATGTGCGACCTGTGCAGTCGGACACGGAAATGCGCGACTTGTGCAGTTGGACACGAGAATGCACGGCCTGTGCAGTAGGACACGAGAATGGGCGGCCTGTGCAGTTTGACACGAGAATGGGCGACTTGTGTAGTTGGACACGAGAATGGGTGGCCTGTGCAGTTGGACACGAGAATGGGCGGCATGTGCATTTGGACGCGAGAATGCACGGCCTGTGCAGTTGGACACGATAATGCATGGCCTGTGCAGTTGGACACGAGAATGCGCGGCATGTGTTGTTGGACACAAGAATGGGCGGCCTGTGCATTTGGACAGAGAATGCATGGCCAGTGCAGTTGGATACCAAAATGCGCGGCAAGTGCAGTTGCACACGAGAATGTTTGGCCTGTGCAGTTGGACAAGAGAATTAGCGGCCTGTGCATTTAGACACGAGAATGCACGGCCTGTGCATTTGGACGCGAGAATGCACGGCCTGTGCAGTTGGACACGAGAATGCATGGCCTGTACGGTTGGACTCGAGAATGCGCGGCCTGTGCAGTTGGACACGAGAATGCATGGCCTGTGCAGTTGGAAAGGAGAATGCGCGGCCTGTGCAGTTGGACATGAGAATTAGTGGCCTGTGTAGTTGGTCACGAGAATGGGCGGCCTGTGCAGTTGGACACGAGAATGGGCGGCCTGTGCAGTTAGACACGAGAATGGGAGGCCTGTGCAGTTGGACACGAAAATGCGCGACTTGTGCATTTGGACACGAGAATGGGCGGCCTGTGCAGTTTGACACGAGAATGGGCAGCCTGTGCAGTTGGACACGAGAATGGGCGGCCTGTGCTGTTGGACGCGAGAATGCACGGCCTGTGCAGTTGGACACGAGAATGCGCGGCTTGTGCAGTTGGACACGAGAATGGGCGGCCTGTGCAGTTGGACACGAGAATGGGCGGTCTGTGCACTTGGACACGAGAATGCACGTCCTGTGCAGTTGGACACGAGAATGCATGGCCTGTGCAGTTGGACTCGAGAATGCGCGGCCTTTGCAGTTGGACACGAGAATGGGCTGCCTGTGCAGTTGGACACGAGAATGGGCGGCCTGTGCATTTGGACACGAGAATGCACGGCCTGTGCAGTTGGACACGAGAATGCATGGCCTGTGCAGTTGGACACGAGAATGCGCGGCCTGTGCAGTTGGACAAGAGAATTAGTGGCCTGTGCAGTTGGACACGAGAATGCGTGACCTGGGCAATGGACACGAGAATGCGTGACCGGTGCAATGAACACGAGAATAGGCGGTCTGTGCAATGGACACGAGAATGGGCGTTCTGTGCAGTTGGACACGAGAATGGGCGGCGTGTGCAGTTGGACACGAGAATGGGAGGCATGTGCATTTGGAAACGAGAATGGGCGGCCTGTGCATTTGGACACGAAAATGCACGGCCTGTGCATTTGGACACGAGAATGCATGGCCTGTGCAGTTGGACACGAAAATGCGCGGCATGTGCAGATGGACACGAGAATGCGCAGCCTGTGCAGTTGGACAAGAAAATTAGCGGCCTGTGCAGTTGGACACGAGAATGGGCGGCCTGTGCAGTTGGACGCGAGAATGCACGGCCTGTGCAGTTGGACACGAGAATGCATGGCCTGTGCAGTTGGACACGAGAATGGGCGGCGTGTGCAGTTGGACACGAGAATGGGAGGCCTGTGCATTTGGACACGAGAATGGGCGGCCTGTGCATTTGGACACGAAAATGCACGGCCTGTGCATTTGGACACGAGAATGCATGGCCTGTGCAGTTGGACACGAAAATGCGCGGCATGTGCAGATGGACACGAGAATGCGCGGCCTGTGCAGTTGGACAAGAAAATTAGCGGCCTGTGCAGTTGGACACGAGAATGGGCGGCCTGTGCAGTTGGTCGCGAGAATGCACGGCCTGTGCAGTTGGACACGAGAATGCATGGCCTGTGCAGTTGGACACGAGAATGCGCGGCCTGTGCAGTTGGACAAGATAATTAGCGGCCTGTGCAGTTGGACACGAAAATGGGCTGCCTGTGCAGATGGACACGAGAATGGGCGGCCTGTGCAGTTGGACACGAGAATGGGCGGTCTGTGCATTTGGAAACGAGAATGGGCGGCCTGTGCATTTGGACGCGAGAATGCACGGCCTTTGCAGTTGGACACGAGAATGCATGGCCTGTGCAGTTGGACACGAGAATCCATGGCCAGTGCAGATGGACACGAGAATGCGCGCCTGTGCAGTTGGACTCGAGAATGCGCGACCTGTGCTGTTGGACACGAGATTGCGCGGCCTGTGCATTTGGACACGAGAATGGACGGCCTGTGCATTTGGACACGAGAATGCACGGCCTGTGCATTTGGACACGAGAATGCATGGCCTGCGCTGTTGGACACGAGAATAGGCGGCCTGTGCATTTGGACACGAAAAAGCGAGGCCTGTGCATTTGGACACGAAAATGCGCGGCCTGTGCAGTTGGACAAGAGAATTAGCGGCCTGTGCAGTTGGACACGAGAATGCGCGACCTGTACAATAGGACACGAGAATGGCAGCCTGTGCAGTTGGACACGAAAAAGCGAGGTCTGTGCATTTGGACACGAGAATGCGCGGCCTGTGCAGTCGGACACGGGAATGCGTGACCTGTGCAATGGACACGAGAATGGGCGGCCTGTGCAGTTGGACACGAAAATGCGCGACTTGTGCAGTTGGACACGTGAATGGGCGGCCTGTGCATTTGGGCACGAGAATGCACGGCCTGTGCATTTGGACACGAGAATGCATGGCCTGTGCAGTTGGACACGTAAATGCGCGGCATGTGCAGTTGGACACGAGAATGCGCGGCCTGTGCAGTTGGACAAGAGAATTAGCGGCCTGTGCTGTTGGACACGAGAATGGGCGGCCTGTGCATTTGGACACGAGAATGGGCGGCCTGAGCATTTGGACACGAGAATGCATGGCCTGTGCAGTTGGACACGTGAATGCGCGGCATGTGCTGTTGGACACGAGAATGCGCGGCCTGTGCAGTTGGACAAGAGAATTAGCGGCCTGTGCAGTTGGACACGAGAATGGGCGGCATGTGCAGTTGGACACGAGAATGGGCGGCTTGTGCATTTGGACACGAGAATGGGCGGCCTGTGCATTAGGACACGAGAATGCACGGCCTGTGCATTTGGACACGAGAATGCATGGCCTGTGCAGTTGGACACGAGAATGCGCGGCCTGTGCAGTTGGACAAAAGAATTAGCGGCCTGTGCAGTTGGACACGAGAATGCGCGGCCTGTGCAGTTGGACACGAGAATGCACGGCCTGTGCATTTGGACACGAGAATGCATGGCCTGTGCAGTTGGACACGTAAATGCGCGGCATGTGCAGTTGGACACGAGAATGCGCGGCCTGTGCAGTTGGACAAGAGAATTAGCGGCCTGTGCAGTTGGACACGAAAATGCGCGACTTGTGCAGTGGGACACGAGAATGGGCGGCCTGTGCATTTGGACACGAGAATGCACGGCCTGTGCATTTGGACACGAGAATGCGCGGCCTGTGCAGTTGGACACGTAAATGCGCGGCATGTGCAGTTGGACACGAGAATGCGCGGCCTGTGCAGTTGGACAAAAGAATTAGCGGCCTGTGCAGTTGGACACGAGAATTCGCGGCCTGTGAAGTTGGACACGAGAATGCACGGCCTGTGCATTTGGACACGAGAATGCATGGCCTGTGCAGTTGGACACGTAAATGCGCGGCATGTGCAGTTGGACACGAGAATGCGCGGCCTGTGCAGTTGGACAAGAGAATTAGCGGCCTGTGCAGTTGGACACGAGAATGGGCGGCCTGTGCATTTGGACACGAGAATGGGCGGCCTGTGCATTTGGACACGAGAATGCACGGCCTGTGCATTTGGACACGAGAATGCGCGGCATGTGCTGTTGGACACGAGAATGCGCGGCCTGTGCAGTTGGACACGAGAATGCATGGCCTGTGCAGTTGGAAAGGAGAATGCGCGGCCTGTGCAGTTGGACATGAGAATTAGTGGCCTGTGTAGTTGGACACGAGAATGGGCGGCCTGTGCAGTTGGACACGAGAATGGGCGGCCTGTGCAGTTGGACACGAGAATGGGCGGCCTGTGCAGTTGGACACGAAAATGCGCGACTTGTGCATTTGGACACGAGAATGGGCGGCCTGTGCAGTTTGACACGAGAATGGGCAGCCTGTGCAGTTGGACGCGAGAATGCACGGCCTGTGCAGTTGGACACGAGAATGCGCGGCATGTGCAGTTGGACACGAGAATGGGCGGCCTGTGCAGTTAAACACGAGAATGGGCGGTCTGTGCACTTGGACACGAGAATGCACGTCCTGTGCAGTTGGACTCGAGAATGCGCGGCCTTTGCAGTTGGATACGAGAATGGGCTGCCTGTGCAGTTGGACACGAGAATGGGCGGCCTGTGCATTTGGACACGAGAATGCACGGCCTGTGCAGTTGGACAAGAGAATGCATGGCCTGTGCAGTTGGACACGAGAATGCGCGGCCTCTGCTGTTGGACACGAGAATGCGCGGCCTGTGCAGTTGGACACGACAATGTGCGACCTGTGCAGTTGGAGACGGAAATGCGCGACTTGTGCAGTTGGACACGAGAATGCGTGACCTGTGCAATGGACACGAGAATGGGCGGACTGTGCATTTGGACGCGAGAATGCACGGCCTGTGTAGTTGGACACGAGAATGCATGGCCTGTGCAGTTGGACTCGAGAATGCGAGGCCTGTGCAGTTGGACACGAGAATGCATGTCCTGTGCAGTTGGACACGAGAATGCGCGGCCTGTGCAGTTGGACAAGAGAATTAGTGGCCTGTGTAGTTGGACACGAGATTGCTCGTCTGTGCAGTTGGACACGAGAATGTGCGACCTGTGCAGTTGGACACGAAAATGCGCGACTTGTGCAGTAGGACACGAGAATGGGCGGCCTGTGCATCTGGACGCGAGAATGCACGGCCTGTGCAGTTGGACACGAGAATGCATGGCCTGTGCAGTTGGACACGAGAATGCGCGGCCTGTGCAGTTGGACAAAAGAATTAGCGGCCTGTGCAGTTGGACACGAGAATTCGCGGCCTGTGAAGTTGGACACGAGAATGCACGGCCTGTGCATTTGGACACGAGAATGCATGGCCTGTGCAGTTGGACACGTAAATGCGCGGCATGTGCAGTTGGACACGAGAATGCGCGGCCTGTGCAGTTGGACAAGAGAATTAGCGGCCTGTGCAGTTGGACACGAGAATGGGCGGCCTGTGCATTTGGACACGAGAATGGGCGGCCTGTGCATTTGGACACGAGAATGCACGGCCTGTGCATTTGGACACGAGAATGCGCGGCATGTGCTGTTGGACACGAGAATGCGCGGCCTGTGCAGTTGGACACGAGAATGCATGGCCTGTGCAGTTGGAAAGGAGAATGCGCGGCCTGTGCAGTTGGACATGAGAATTAGTGGCCTGTGTAGTTGGACACGAGAATGGGCGGCCTGTGCAGTTGGACACGAGAATGGGCGGCCTGTGCAGTTGGACACGAGAATGGGCGGCCTGTGCAGTTGGACACGAAAATGCGCGACTTGTGCATTTGGACACGAGAATGGGCGGCCTGTGCAGTTTGACACGAGAATGGGCAGCCTGTGCAGTTGGACACGAGAATGGGCGGCCTGTGCAGTTGGACGCGAGAATGCACGGCCTGTGCAGTTGGACACGAGAATGCGCGGCATGTGCAGTTGGACACGAGAATGGGCGGCCTGTGCAGTTAAACACGAGAATGGGCGGTCTGTGCACTTGGACACGAGAATGCACGTCCTGTGCAGTTGGACTCGAGAATGCGCGGCCTTTGCAGTTGGATACGAGAATGGGCTGCCTGTGCAGTTGGACACGAGAATGGGCGGCCTGTGCATTTGGACACGAGAATGCACGGCCTGTGCAGTTGGACAAGAGAATGCATGGCCTGTGCAGTTGGACACGAGAATGCGCGGCCTCTGCTGTTGGACACGAGAATGCGCGGCCTGTGCAGTTGGACACGACAATGTGCGACCTGTGCAGTTGGAGACGGAAATGCGCGACTTGTGCAGTTGGACACGAGAATGCGTGACCTGTGCAATGGACACGAGAATGGGCGGACTGTGCATTTGGACGCGAGAATGCACGGCCTGTGTAGTTGGACACGAGAATGCATGGCCTGTGCAGTTGGACTCGAGAATGCGAGGCCTGTGCAGTTGGACACGAGAATGCATGTCCTGTGCAGTTGGACACGAGAATGCGCGGCCTGTGCAGTTGGACAAGAGAATTAGTGGCCTGTGTAGTTGGACACGAGATTGCTCGTCTGTGCAGTTGGACACGAGAATGTACGACCTGTGCAGTTGGACACGAAAATGCGCGACTTGTGCAGTAGGACACGAGAATGGGCGGCCTGTGCATCTGGACGCGAGAATGCACGGCCTGTGCAGTTGGACACGAGAATGCATGGCCTGTGCAGTTGGACACGAGAATGCGCGGCCTGTGCTGTTGGACATGAGAAACCATGGTCTGTGCAGTTGGACACGAGAATGCGCGGCCTGTGCAGTTGGACAAGAGAATTAGTGGCCTGTGTAGTTGGACACGAGAATGCGCGACCTGTGCAGTTGGACAAGAAAATACGCGACTTGTGCAGTAGGACACGAGAACGCGCGGCCTGTGCAGTTGGAAACGAGTATCCATGGCCTGTGCTGTTATACACGAAAATGCGAGGCCTGTGCATTTGGACACGAGAATGCGCGGCTCGTGCAGTTGGACACGAGAATCCATGGCCTTTGCAGTTGTACACGAGATTGCGCGGCCTGTGCAGTTGGACACGAGAAGGGGCGGCCTGTGCATTTGGACACGAGAATGGGCGGCCTGTGCATTTAGACACGAGAATGGGCGGCCTGTGCAGTTGGACACGAGAATGGGCGGCCTGTGCATTTGTACACGAGAATGGGCGGCCTGTGCATTTGCACACGAGAATGCACGGCCTGTGCATTTGGACACGAGAATGGGCGGCCTGTGCAGTTGGACACGAAAATGCGCGACTTGTGCAGTTGGACACGAGAATGCGCGGCCTGTGCAGTTTGACACGAGAATGGGCTGCCTGTGCAGTTGGACACGAGAATGGGCGGCCTGTGCATTTGGACACGAGAATGCACGGCCTGTGCAGTTGGACACGAGAATGCATGGCCTGTGCAGTTGGACACGAGAATGCGCGGCCTGTGCAGTTGGACAAGAGAATTAGTGGCCTGTGTATTTGGATACGAGAATGCGCGGCCTGTGCAGTTGGACACGATGATGTGCGACCTGTGCAGTCGGACACGGAAATGCGCGACTTGTGCAGTTGGACACGAGAATGCACGGCCTGTGCAGTTGGACACGAGAATGGGCGGCCTGTGCAGTTTGACACGAGAATGGGCGACTTGTGTAGTTGGACACGAGAATGGGTGGCCTGTGCAGTTGGACACGAGAATGGGCGGCATGTGCATTTGGACGCGAGAATGCACGGCCTGTGCAGTTGGACACGATAATGCATGGCCTGTGCAGTTGGACACGAGAATGCGCGGCATGTGTTGTTGGACACAAGAATGGGCGGCCTGTGCATTTGGACAGAGAATGCATGGCCAGTGCAGTTGGATACCAAAATGCGCGGCAAGTGCAGTTGCACACGAGAATGTTTGGCCTGTGCAGTTGGACAAGAGAATTAGCGGCCTGTGCATTTAGACACGAGAATGCACGGCCTGTGCATTTGGACGCGAGAATGCACGGCCTGTGCAGTTGGACACGAGAATGCATGGCCTGTACGGTTGGACTCGAGAATGCGCGGCCTGTGCAGTTGGACACGAGAATGCATGGCCTGTGCAGTTGGAAAGGAGAATGCGCGGCCTGTGCAGTTGGACATGAGAATTAGTGGCCTGTGTAGTTGGTCACGAGAATGGGCGGCCTGTGCAGTTGGACACGAGAATGGGCGGCCTGTGCAGTTAGACACGAGAATGGGAGGCCTGTGCAGTTGGACACGAAAATGCGCGACTTGTGCATTTGGACACGAGAATGGGCGGCCTGTGCAGTTTGACACGAGAATGGGCAGCCTGTGCAGTTGGACACGAGAATGGGCGGCCTGTGCTGTTGGACGCGAGAATGCACGGCCTGTGCAGTTGGACACGAGAATGCGCGGCTTGTGCAGTTGGACACGAGAATGGGCGGCCTGTGCAGTTGGACACGAGAATGGGCGGTCTGTGCACTTGGACACGAGAATGCACGTCCTGTGCAGTTGGACACGAGAATGCATGGCCTGTGCAGTTGGACTCGAGAATGCGCGGCCTTTGCAGTTGGACACGAGAATGGGCTGCCTGTGCAGTTGGACACGAGAATGGGCGGCCTGTGCATTTGGACACGAGAATGCACGGCCTGTGCAGTTGGACACGAGAATGCATGGCCTGTGCAGTTGGACACGAGAATGCGCGGCCTGTGCAGTTGGACAAGAGAATTAGTGGCCTGTGCAGTTGGACACGAGAATGCGTGACCTGGGCAATGGACACGAGAATGCGTGACCGGTGCAATGAACACGAGAATAGGCGGTCTGTGCAATGGACACGAGAATGGGCGTTCTGTGCAGTTGGACACGAGAATGGGCGGCGTGTGCAGTTGGACACGAGAATGGGAGGCATGTGCATTTGGAAACGAGAATGGGCGGCCTGTGCATTTGGACACGAAAATGCACGGCCTGTGCATTTGGACACGAGAATGCATGGCCTGTGCAGTTGGACACGAAAATGCGCGGCATGTGCAGATGGACACGAGAATGCGCAGCCTGTGCAGTTGGACAAGAAAATTAGCGGCCTGTGCAGTTGGACACGAGAATGGGCGGCCTGTGCAGTTGGACGCGAGAATGCACGGCCTGTGCAGTTGGACACGAGAATGCATGGCCTGTGCAGTTGGACACGAGAATGGGCGGCGTGTGCAGTTGGACACGAGAATGGGAGGCCTGTGCATTTGGACACGAGAATGGGCGGCCTGTGCATTTGGACACGAAAATGCACGGCCTGTGCATTTGGACACGAGAATGCATGGCCTGTGCAGTTGGACACGAAAATGCGCGGCATGTGCAGATGGACACGAGAATGCGCGGCCTGTGCAGTTGGACAAGAAAATTAGCGGCCTGTGCAGTTGGACACGAGAATAGCAGGCCTGTGCAGTTGGTCGCGAGAATGCACGGCCTGTGCAGTTGGACACGAGAATGCATGGCCTGTGCAGTTGGACACGAGAATGCGCGGCCTGTGCAGTTGGACAAGATAATTAGCGGCCTGTGCAGTTGGACACGAAAATGGGCTGCCTGTGCAGATGGACACGAGAATGGGCGGCCTGTGCAGTTGGACACGAGAATGGGCGGTCTGTGCATTTGGAAACGAGAATGGGCGGCCTGTGCATTTGGACGCGAGAATGCACGGCCTTTGCAGTTGGACACGAGAATGCATGGCCTGTGCAGTTGGACACGAGAATCCATGGCCAGTGCAGATGGACACGAGAATGCGCGCCTGTGCAGTTGGACTCGAGAATGCGCGACCTGTGCTGTTGGACACGAGATTGCGCGGCCTGTGCATTTGGACACGAGAATGGACGGCCTGTGCATTTGGACACGAGAATGCACGGCCTGTGCATTTGGACACGAGAATGCATGGCCTGCGCTGTTGGACACGAGAATAGGCGGCCTGTGCATTTGGACACGAAAAAGCGAGGCCTGTGCATTTGGACACGAAAATGCGCGGCCTGTGCAGTTGGACAAGAGAATTAGCGGCCTGTGCAGTTGGACACGAGAATGCGCGACCTGTACAATAGGACACGAGAATGGCAGCCTGTGCAGTTGGACACGAAAAAGCGAGGTCTGTGCATTTGGACACGAGAATGCGCGGCCTGTGCAGTCGGACACGGGAATGCGTGACCTGTGCAATGGACACGAGAATGGGCGGCCTGTGCAGTTGGACACGAAAATGCGCGACTTGTGCAGTTGGACACGTGAATGGGCGGCCTGTGCATTTGGGCACGAGAATGCACGGCCTGTGCATTTGGACACGAGAATGCATGGCCTGTGCAGTTGGACACGTAAATGCGCGGCATGTGCAGTTGGACACGAGAATGCGCGGCCTGTGCAGTTGGACAAGAGAATTAGCGGCCTGTGCTGTTGGACACGAGAATGGGCGGCCTGTGCATTTGGACACGAGAATGGGCGGCCTGAGCATTTGGACACGAGAATGCATGGCCTGTGCAGTTGGACACGTGAATGCGCGGCATGTGCTGTTGGACACGAGAATGCGCGGCCTGTGCAGTTGGACAAGAGAATTAGCGGCCTGTGCAGTTGGACACGAGAATGGGCGGCATGTGCAGTTGGACACGAGAATGGGCGGCTTGTGCATTTGGACACGAGAATGGGCGGCCTGTGCATTAGGACACGAGAATGCACGGCCTGTGCATTTGGACACGAGAATGCATGGCCTGTGCAGTTGGACACGAGAATGCGCGGCATGTGCAGTTGGACACGAGAATGCGCGGCCTGTGCAGTTGGACAAGAGAATTAGCGGCCTGTGCAGTTGGACACGAGAATGGGCGGCATGTGCATTTGGACACGAGAATGCATGGCCTGTGCAGTTGGACACGAGAATGCGCGGCATGTGCAGATGGACACGAGAATGCGCGGCCTGTGCAGTTGGACAAGAGAATTAGCGGCCTGTGCAGTTGGACACGAGAATGGGCGACATGTGCAGTTCGACACGAGAATGGGCGGCCTGTGCATTTGGACACGAGAATGGGCGGCCTATGCACTTGGACACGAGAATGCAAGGCCTGTGCATTTGGACACGAGAATGCATGGCCTGTGCAGTTGGACACGAGAATATATGGCCTGTGCAGATGGACACGAGAATGCGCGCCTGTGCAGTTGGACACGAGAATGCGCGACCTGTACAGTAGGACACGAGAAAGGCAGCCTATGCAGTTGGACACGAAAAAGCGAGGTCTGTGCATTTGAACACGAGAATGCGCGGCCTGTGCTGTCGGACATGGGAATGCGTGACCTGTACAATGGACACGAGAATGGGCGGCCTGCGCAGTTGGACACGAAAATGCGCGACTTGTGCAGTTGGACACGAGAATTGGCAGCCTGTGCATTTGGACACGAGAATGCACGGCCTGTGCATTTGAACACGAGAATGCATGGCCTGTGCAGTTGGACACGAGAATGCGCTGCATGTGCAGATGGACACGAGAATGCGCGACTTGTGCAGTTGGACACGAGAATGGGCGGCCTGTGCATTTGGACACGAGAATGCATGGCCTGTGCAGTTGGACACGAGAATGCGCGGCATGTGCAGATGGACACGAGTATGCGCGGCCTGTGCAGTTGGACAAGAGAATTAGCGGCCTGTGCAGTTGGACACGAGAATGTGCGGCATGTGCAGTTGGACACGAGAATGGGCGGCCTGTGCATTTGGACACGAGAATGGGCGGCCTGTGCATTTGGACACGAGAATGCAAGGCCTGTGCATTTGGACACGAGAATGCATGGCCTGTGCAGTTGGACACGAGAATATATGGCCTGTGCAGTTGGACACGAGAATGCGCGGCATGTGCAGTTGGACACGAGAATGCGCGGCCTGTGCAGTTGGACAAGATAATTAGCGGCCTGTGCAGTTGGACACGAAAATGGGCTGCCTGTGCAGATGGACACGAGAATGGGCGGCCTGTGCATTTGGACACGAGAATGCACGGCCTGTGCAGTTGGACAAGAGAATTAGCGGCCTGTGCAGTTGGACACGACTACAGGCGGCCTGTGCCTTTGGACTCGAAAATGGGCGGCCTGTGCAGTTGGACAATAGAATTAGTGGCCTGTGTAGTTGGACACGAGAATGCGCGACTTGTGAAGTTGGACACGAGAATGGGCGGCCTGTGCAGTTGGACACGAGAATGGGCGACCAGTGCAGTTGGACACGAAAATGGGCTGCCTGTGCAGATGGACACGAGAATGGGCGGCCTGTGCATTTGGACACGAGAATGCATTGCCTGTGCAGTTGGACACGATAATGCATGGCCTGTGCAGTTGGACACGAGAATGCATGGCCTGTGCAGTTGGACACGAGAATGCGCGGCCTGTGCTGTTGGACATGAGAAACCATGGTCTGTGCAGTTGGACACGAGAATGCGCGGCCTGTGCAGTTGGACAAGAGAATTAGTGGCCTGTGTAGTTGGACACGAGAATGCGCGACCTGTGCAGTTGGACAAGAAAATACGCGACTTGTGCAGTAGGACACGAGAACGCGCGGCCTGTGCAGTTGGAAACGAGTATCCATGGCCTGTGCTGTTATACACGAAAATGCGAGGCCTGTGCATTTGGACACGAGAATGCGCGGCTCGTGCAGTTGGACACGAGAATCCATGGCCTTTGCAGTTGTACACGAGATTGCGCGGCCTGTGCAGTTGGACACGAGAAGGGGCGGCCTGTGCATTTGGACACGAGAATGCATGGCCTGTGCAGTTGGACACGTAAATGCGCGGCATGTGCAGTTGGACACGAGAATGCGCGGCCTGTGCAGTTGGACAAGAGAATTAGCGGCCTGTGCTGTTGGACACGAGAATGGGCGGCCTGTGCATTTGGACACGAGAATGGGCGGCCTGAGCATTTGGACACGAGAATGCATGGCCTGTGCAGTTGGACACGTGAATGCGCGGCATGTGCTGTTGGACACGAGAATGCGCGGCCTGTGCAGTTGGACAAGAGAATTAGCGGCCTGTGCAGTTGGACACGAGAATGGGCGGCATGTGCAGTTGGACACGAGAATGGGCGGCTTGTGCATTTGGACACGAGAATGGGCGGCCTGTGCATTAGGACACGAGAATGCACGGCCTGTGCAGTTGGACAAGAGAATTAGCGGCCTGTGCAGTTGGACACGACTACAGGCGGCCTGTGCCTTTGGACTCGAAAATGGGCGGCCTGTGCAGTTGGACAATAGAATTAGTGGCCTGTGTAGTTGGACACGAGAATGCGCGACTTGTGAAGTTGGACACGAGAATGGGCGGCCTGTGCAGTTGGACACGAGAATGGGCGACCAGTGCAGTTGGACACGAAAATGGGCTGCCTGTGCAGATGGACACGAGAATGGGCGGCCTGTGCATTTGGACACGAGAATGCATTGCCTGTGCAGTTGGACACGATAATGCATGGCCTGTGCAGTTGGACACGAGAATGCATGGCCTGTGCAGTTGGACACGAGAATGCGCGGCCTGTGCTGTTGGACATGAGAAACCATGGTCTGTGCAGTTGGACACGAGAATGCGCGGCCTGTGCAGTTGGACAAGAGAATTAGTGGCCTGTGTAGTTGGACACGAGAATGCGCGACCTGTGCAGTTGGACAAGAAAATACGCGACTTGTGCAGTAGGACACGAGAACGCGCGGCCTGTGCAGTTGGAAACGAGTATCCATGGCCTGTGCTGTTATACACGAAAATGCGAGGCCTGTGCATTTGGACACGAGAATGCGCGGCTCGTGCAGTTGGACACGAGAATCCATGGCCTTTGCAGTTGTACACGAGATTGCGCGGCCTGTGCAGTTGGACACGAGAAGGGGCGGCCTGTGCATTTGGACACGAGAATGCATGGCCTGTGCAGTTGGACACGTAAATGCGCGGCATGTGCAGTTGGACACGAGAATGCGCGGCCTGTGCAGTTGGACAAGAGAATTAGCGGCCTGTGCTGTTGGACACGAGAATGGGCGGCCTGTGCATTTGGACACGAGAATGGGCGGCCTGAGCATTTGGACACGAGAATGCATGGCCTGTGCAGTTGGACACGTGAATGCGCGGCATGTGCTGTTGGACACGAGAATGCGCGGCCTGTGCAGTTGGACAAGAGAATTAGCGGCCTGTGCAGTTGGACACGAGAATGCGCGACCTGTGCAGTTGGACAAGAAAATACGCGACTTGTGCAGTAGGACACGAGAACGCGCGGCCTGTGCAGTTGGAAACGAGTATCCATGGCCTGTGCTGTTATACACGAAAATGCGAGGCCTGTGCATTTGGACACGAGAATGCGCGGCTCGTGCAGTTGGACACGAGAATCCATGGCCTTTGCAGTTGTACACGAGATTGCGCGGCCTGTGCAGTTGGACACGAGAAGGGGCGGCCTGTGCATTTGGACACGAGAATGCATGGCCTGTGCAGTTGGACACGTAAATGCGCGGCATGTGCAGTTGGACACGAGAATGCGCGGCCTGTGCAGTTGGACAAGAGAATTAGCGGCCTGTGCTGTTGGACACGAGAATGGGCGGCCTGTGCATTTGGACACGAGAATGGGCGGCCTGAGCATTTGGACACGAGAATGCATGGCCTGTGCAGTTGGACACGTGAATGCGCGGCATGTGCTGTTGGACACGAGAATGCGCGGCCTGTGCAGTTGGACAAGAGAATTAGCGGCCTGTGCAGTTGGACACGAGAATGGGCGGCATGTGCAGTTGGACACGAGAATGGGCGGCTTGTGCATTTGGACACGAGAATGGGCGGCCTGTGCATTAGGACACGAGAATGCACGGCCTGTGCAGTTGGACAAGAGAATTAGCGGCCTGTGCAGTTGGACACGACTACAGGCGGCCTGTGCCTTTGGACTCGAAAATGGGCGGCCTGTGCAGTTGGACAATAGAATTAGTGGCCTGTGTAGTTGGACACGAGAATGCGCGACTTGTGAAGTTGGACACGAGAATGGGCGGCCTGTGCAGTTGGACACGAGAATGGGCGACCAGTGCAGTTGGACACGAAAATGGGCTGCCTGTGCAGATGGACACGAGAATGGGCGGCCTGTGCATTTGGACACGAGAATGCATTGCCTGTGCAGTTGGACACGATAATGCATGGCCTGTGCAGTTGGACACGAGAATGCATGGCCTGTGCAGTTGGACACGAGAATGCGCGGCCTGTGCTGTTGGACATGAGAAACCATGGTCTGTGCAGTTGGACACGAGAATGCGCGGCCTGTGCAGTTGGACAAGAGAATTAGTGGCCTGTGTAGTTGGACACGAGAATGCGCGACCTGTGCAGTTGGACAAGAAAATACGCGACTTGTGCAGTAGGACACGAGAACGCGCGGCCTGTGCAGTTGGAAACGAGTATCCATGGCCTGTGCTGTTATACACGAAAATGCGAGGCCTGTGCATTTGGACACGAGAATGCGCGGCTCGTGCAGTTGGACACGAGAATCCATGGCCTTTGCAGTTGTACACGAGATTGCGCGGCCTGTGCAGTTGGACACGAGAAGGGGCGGCCTGTGCATTTGGACACGAGAATGCATGGCCTGTGCAGTTGGACACGTAAATGCGCGGCATGTGCAGTTGGACACGAGAATGCGCGGCCTGTGCAGTTGGACAAGAGAATTAGCGGCCTGTGCTGTTGGACACGAGAATGGGCGGCCTGTGCATTTGGACACGAGAATGGGCGGCCTGAGCATTTGGACACGAGAATGCATGGCCTGTGCAGTTGGACACGTGAATGCGCGGCATGTGCTGTTGGACACGAGAATGCGCGGCCTGTGCAGTTGGACAAGAGAATTAGCGGCCTGTGCAGTTGGACACGAGAATGGGCGGCATGTGCAGTTGGACACGAGAATGGGCGGCTTGTGCATTTGGACACGAGAATGGGCGGCCTGTGCATTAGGACACGAGAATGCACGGCCTGTGCATTTGGACACGAGAATGCATGGCCTGTGCAGTTGGACACGAGAATGCGCGGCATGTGCAGTTGGACACGAGAATGCGCGGCCTGTGCAGTTGGACAAGAGAATTAGCGGCCTGTGCAGTTGGACACGAGAATGGGCGGCATGTGCATTTGGACACGAGAATGCATGGCCTGTGCAGTTGGACACGAGAATGCGCGGCATGTGCAGATGGACACGAGAATGCGCGGCCTGTGCAGTTGGACAAGAGAATTAGCGGCCTGTGCAGTTGGACACGAGAATGGGCGACATGTGCAGTTCGACACGAGAATGGGCGGCCTGTGCATTTGGACACGAGAATGGGCGGCCTATGCACTTGGACACGAGAATGCAAGGCCTGTGCATTTGGACACGAGAATGCATGGCCTGTGCAGTTGGACACGAGAATATATGGCCTGTGCAGATGGACACGAGAATGCGCGCCTGTGCAGTTGGACACGAGAATGCGCGACCTGTACAGTAGGACACGAGAAAGGCAGCCTATGCAGTTGGACACGAAAAAGCGAGGTCTGTGCATTTGAACACGAGAATGCGCGGCCTGTGCTGTCGGACATGGGAATGCGTGACCTGTACAATGGACACGAGAATGGGCGGCCTGCGCAGTTGGACACGAAAATGCGCGACTTGTGCAGTTGGACACGAGAATTGGCAGCCTGTGCATTTGGACACGAGAATGCACGGCCTGTGCATTTGGACACGAGAATGCATGGCCTGTGCAGTTGGACACGAGAATGCGCTGCATGTGCAGATGGACACGAGAATGCGCGACTTGTGCAGTTGGACACGAGAATGGGCGGCCTGTGCATTTGGACACGAGAATGCATGGCCTGTGCAGTTGGACACGAGAATGCGCGGCATGTGCAGATGGACACGAGTATGCGCGGCCTGTGCAGTTGGACAAGAGAATTAGCGGCCTGTGCAGTTGGACACGAGAATGGGCGGCATGTGCAGTTGGACACGAGAATGGGCGGCCTGTGCATTTGGACACGAGAATGGGCGGCCTGTGCATTTGGACACGAGAATGCAAGGCCTGTGCATTTGGACACGAGAATGCATGGCCTGTGCAGTTGGACACGAGAATATATGGCCTGTGCAGTTGGACACGAGAATGCGCGGCATGTGCAGTTGGACACGAGAATGCGCGGCCTGTGCAGTTGGACAAGATAATTAGCGGCCTGTGCAGTTGGACACGAAAATGGGCTGCCTGTGCAGATGGACACGAGAATGGGCGGCCTGTGCATTTGGACACGAGAATGCACGGCCTGTGCAGTTGGACAAGAGAATTAGCGGCCTGTGCAGTTGGACACGACTACAGGCGGCCTGTGCCTTTGGACTCGAAAATGGGCGGCCTGTGCAGTTGGACAATAGAATTAGTGGCCTGTGTAGTTGGACACGAGAATGCGCGACTTGTGAAGTTGGACACGAGAATGGGCGGCCTGTGCAGTTGGACACGAGAATGGGCGACCAGTGCAGTTGGACACGAAAATGGGCTGCCTGTGCAGATGGACACGAGAATGGGCGGCCTGTGCATTTGGACACGAGAATGCATTGCCTGTGCAGTTGGACACGATAATGCATGGCCTGTGCAGTTGGACACGAGAATGCATGGCCTGTGCAGTTGGACACGAGAATGCGCGGCCTGTGCTGTTGGACATGAGAAACCATGGTCTGTGCAGTTGGACACGAGAATGCGCGGCCTGTGCAGTTGGACAAGAGAATTAGTGGCCTGTGTAGTTGGACACGAGAATGCGCGACCTGTGCAGTTGGACAAGAAAATACGCGACTTGTGCAGTAGGACACGAGAACGCGCGGCCTGTGCAGTTGGAAACGAGTATCCATGGCCTGTGCTGTTATACACGAAAATGCGAGGCCTGTGCATTTGGACACGAGAATGCGCGGCTCGTGCAGTTGGACACGAGAATCCATGGCCTTTGCAGTTGTACACGAGATTGCGCGGCCTGTGCAGTTGGACACGAGAAGGGGCGGCCTGTGCATTTGGACACGAGAATGGGCGGCCTGTGCATTTAGACACGAGAATGGGCGGCCTGTGCAGTTGGACACGAGAATGGGCGGCCTGTGCATTTGTACACGAGAATGGGCGGGCTGTGCATTTGCACACGAGAATGCACGGCCTGTGCATTTGGACACGAGAATGGGCGGCCTGTGCAGTTGGACACGAAAATGCGCGACTTGTGCAGTTGGACACGAGAATGCGCGGCCTGTGCAGTTTGACACGAGAATGGGCTGCCTGTGCAGTTGGACACGAGAATGGGCGGCCTGTGCATTTGGACACGAGAATGCACGGCCTGTGCAGTTGGACACGAGAATGCATGGCCTGTGCAGTTGGACACGAGAATGCGCGGCCTGTGCAGTTGGACAAGAGAATTAGTGGCCTGTGTATTTGGATACGAGAATGCGCGGCCTGTGCAGTTGGACACGATGATGTGCGACCTGTGCAGTCGGACACGGAAATGCGCGACTTGTGCAGTTGGACACGAGAATGCACGGCCTGTGCAGTTGGACACGAGAATGGGCGGCCTGTGCAGTTTGACACGAGAATGGGCGACTTGTGTAGTTGGACACGAGAATGGGTGGCCTGTGCAGTTGGACACGAGAATGGGCGGCATGTGCATTTGGACGCGAGAATGCACGGCCTGTGCAGTTGGACACGATAATGCATGGCCTGTGCAGTTGGACACGAGAATGCGCGGCATGTGTTGTTGGACACAAGAATGGGCGGCCTGTGCATTTGGACAGAGAATGCATGGCCAGTGCAGTTGGATACCAAAATGCGCGGCAAGTGCAGTTGCACACGAGAATGTTTGGCCTGTGCAGTTGGACAAGAGAATTAGCGGCCTGTGCATTTAGACACGAGAATGCACGGCCTGTGCATTTGGACGCGAGAATGCACGGCCTGTGCAGTTGGACACGAGAATGCATGGCCTGTACGGTTGGACTCGAGAATGCGCGGCCTGTGCAGTTGGACACGAGAATGCATGGCCTGTGCAGTTGGAAAGGAGAATGCGCGGCCTGTGCAGTTGGACATGAGAATTAGTGGCCTGTGTAGTTGGTCACGAGAATAGGCGGCCTGTGCAGTTGGACACGAGAATGGGCGGCCTGTGCAGTTAGACACGAGAATGGGCGGCCTGTGCAGTTGGACACGAAAATGCGCGACTTGTGCATTTGGACACGAGAATGGGCGGCCTGTGCAGTTTGACACGAGAATGGGCAGCCTGTGCAGTTGGACACGAGAATGGGCGGCCTGTGCTGTTGGACGCGAGAATGCACGGCCTGTGCAGTTGGACACGAGAATGCGCGGCTTGTGCAGTTGGACACGAGAATGGGCGGCCTGTGCAGTTGGACACGAGAATGGGCGGTCTGTGCACTTGGACACGAGAATGCACGTCCTGTGCAGTTGGACACGAGAATGCATGGCCTGTGCAGTTGGACTCGAGAATGCGCGGCCTTTGCAGTTGGACACGAGAATGGGCTGCCTGTGCAGTTGGACACGAGAATGGGCGGCCTGTGCATTTGGACACGAGAATGCACGGCCTGTGCAGTTGGACACGAGAATGCATGGCCTGTGCAGTTGGACACGAGAATGCGCGGCCTGTGCAGTTGGACAAGAGAATTAGTGGCCTGTGCAGTTGGACACGAGAATGCGTGACCTGGGCAATGGACACGAGAATGCGTGACCGGTGCAATGAACACGAGAATAGGCGGTCTGTGCAATGGACACGAGAATGGGCGTTCTGTGCAGTTGGACACGAGAATGGGCGGCGTGTGCAGTTGGACACGAGAATGGGAGGCATGTGCATTTGGAAACGAGAATGGGCGGCCTGTGCATTTGGACACGAAAATGCACGGCCTGTGCATTTGGACACGAGAATGCATGGCCTGTGCAGTTGGACACGAAAATGCGCGGCATGTGCAGATGGACACGAGAATGCGCAGCCTGTGCAGTTGGACAAGAAAATTAGCGGCCTGTGCAGTTGGACACGAGAATGGGCGGCCTGTGCAGTTGGACGCGAGAATGCACGGCCTGTGCAGTTGGACACGAGAATGCATGGCCTGTGCAGTTGGACACGAGAATGGGCGGCGTGTGCAGTTGGACACGAGAATGGGAGGCCTGTGCATTTGGACACGAGAATGGGCGGCCTGTGCATTTGGACACGAAAATGCACGGCCTGTGCATTTGGACACGAGAATGCATGGCCTGTGCAGTTGGACACGAAAATGCGCGGCATGTGCAGATGGACACGAGAATGCGCGGCCTGTGCAGTTGGACAAGAAAATTAGCGGCCTGTGCAGTTGGACACGAGAATGGGCGGCCTGTGCAGTTGGTCGCGAGAATGCACGGCCTGTGCAGTTGGACACGAGAATGCATGGCCTGTGCAGTTGGACACGAGAATGCGCGGCCTGTGCAGTTGGACAAGATAATTAGCGGCCTGTGCAGTTGGACACGAAAATGGGCTGCCTGTGCAGATGGACACGAGAATGGGCGGCCTGTGCAGTTGGACACGAGAATGGGCGGTCTGTGCATTTGGAAACGAGAATGGGCGGCCTGTGCATTTGGACGCGAGAATGCACGGCCTTTGCAGTTGGACACGAGAATGCATGGCCTGTGCAGTTGGACACGAGAATCCATGGCCAGTGCAGATGGACACGAGAATGCGCGCCTGTGCAGTTGGACTCGAGAATGCGCGACCTGTGCTGTTGGACACGAGATTGCGCGGCCTGTGCATTTGGACACGAGAATGGACGGCCTGTGCATTTGGACACGAGAATGCACGGCCTGTGCATTTGGACACGAGAATGCATGGCCTGCGCTGTTGGACACGAGAATAGGCGGCCTGTGCATTTGGACACGAAAAAGCGAGGCCTGTGCATTTGGACACGAAAATGCGCGGCCTGTGCAGTTGGACAAGAGAATTAGCGGCCTGTGCAGTTGGACACGAGAATGCGCGACCTGTACAATAGGACACGAGAATGGCAGCCTGTGCAGTTGGACACGAAAAAGCGAGGTCTGTGCATTTGGACACGAGAATGCGCGGCCTGTGCAGTCGGACACGGGAATGCGTGACCTGTGCAATGGACACGAGAATGGGCGGCCTGTGCAGTTGGACACGAAAATGCGCGACTTGTGCAGTTGGACACGTGAATGGGCGGCCTGTGCATTTGGGCACGAGAATGCACGGCCTGTGCATTTGGACACGAGAATGCATGGCCTGTGCAGTTGGACACGTAAATGCGCGGCATGTGCAGTTGGACACGAGAATGCGCGGCCTGTGCAGTTGGACAAGAGAATTAGCGGCCTGTGCAGTTGGACACGAGAATGGGCGGCCTGTGCATTTGGACACGAGAATGGGCGGCCTGAGCATTTGGACACGAGAATGCATGGCCTGTGCAGTTGGACACGTGAATGCGCGGCATGTGCTGTTGGACACGAGAATGCGCGGCCTGTGCAGTTGGACAAGAGAATTAGCGGCCTGTGCAGTTGGACACGAGAATGGGCGGCATGTGCAGTTGGACACGAGAATGGGCGGCTTGTGCATTTGGACACGAGAATGGGCGGCCTGTGCATTAGGACACGAGAATGCACGGCCTGTGCATTTGGACACGAGAATGCATGGCCTGTGCAGTTGGACACGAGAATGCGCGGCATGTGCAGTTGGACACGAGAATGCGCGGCCTGTGCAGTTGGACAAGAGAATTAGCGGCTTGTGCAGTTGGACACGAGAATGGGCGGCATGTGCATTTGGACACGAGAATGCATGGCCTGTGCAGTTGGACACGAGAATGCGCGGCATGTGCAGATGGACACGAGAATGCGCGGCCTGTGCAGTTGGACAAGAGAATTAGCGGCCTGTGCAGTTGGACACGAGAATGGGCGACATGTGCAGTTCGACACGAGAATGGGCGGCCTGTGCATTTGGACACGAGAATGGGCGGCCTATGCATTTGGACACGAGAATGCAAGGCCTGTGCATTTGGACACGAGAATGCATGGCCTGTGCAGTTGGACACGAGAATATATGGCCTGTGCAGATGGACACGAGAATGCGCGCCTGTGCAGTTGGACACGAGAATGCGCGACCTGTACAGTAGGACACGAGAAAGGCAGCCTATGCAGTTGGACACGAAAAAGCGAGGTCTGTGCATTTGAACACGAGAATGCGCGGCCTGTGCTGTCGGACATGGGAATGCGTGACCTGTACAATGGACACGAGAATGGGCGGCCTGCGCAGTTGGACACGAAAATGCGCGACTTGTGCAGTTGGACACGAGAATGGGCAGCCTGTGCATTTGGACACGAGAATGCACGGCCTGTGCATTTGGACACGAGAATGCATGGCCTGTGCAGTTGGACACGAGAATGCGCTGCATGTGCAGATGGACACGAGAATGCGCGACTTGTGCAGTTGGACACGAGAATGGGCGGCCTGTGCATTTGGACACGAGAATGCATGGCCTGTGCAGTTGGACACGAGAATGCGCGGCATGTGCAGATGGACACGAGTATGCGCGGCCTGTGCAGTTGGACAAGAGAAATAGCGGCCTGTGCAGTTGGACACGAGAATGGGCGGCATGTGCAGTTGGACACGAGAATGGGCGGCCTGTGCATTTGGACACGAGAATGGGCGGCCTGTGCATTTGGACACGAGAATGCAAGGCCTGTGCATTTGGACACGAGAATGCATGGCCTGTGCAGTTGGACACGAGAATATATGGCCTGTGCAGTTGGACACGAGAATGCGCGGCATGTGCAGTTGGACACGAGAATGCGCGGCCTGTGCAGTTGGACAAGATAATTAGCGGCCTGTGCAGTTGGACACGAAAATGGGCTGCCTGTGCAGATGGACACGAGAATGGGCGGCCTGTGCATTTGGACACGAGAATGCACGGCCTGTGCAGTTGGACAAGAGAATTAGCGGCCTGTGCAGTTGGACACGAGTACAGGCGGCCTGTGCCTTTGGACTCGAAAATGGGCGGCCTGTGCAGTTGGACAATAGAATTAGTGGCCTGTGTAGTTGGACACGAGAATGCGCGACTTGTGAAGTTGGACACGAGAATGGGCGGCCTGTGCAGTTGGACACGAGAATGGGCGACCAGTGCAGTTGGACACGAAAATGGGCTGCCTGTGCAGATGGACACGAGAATGGGCGGCCTGTGCATTTGGACACGAGAATGCACGGCCTGTGCAGTTGGACACGAGAATGCATGGCCTGTGCAGTTGGACACGAGAATGCGCGGCCTGTGCAGTTGGACACGAGAATGGGCGACCAGTGCAGTTGGACACGAAAATGGGCTGCCTGTGCAGATGGACACGAGAATGGGCGGCCTGTGCATTTGGACACGAGAATGCATTGCCTGTGCAGTTGGACACGATAATGCATGGCCTGTGCAGTTGGACACGAGAATGCATGGCCTGTGCAGTTGGACACGAGAATGCGCGGCCTGTGCTGTTGGACATGAGAAACCATGGTCTGTGCAGTTGGACACGAGAATGCGCGGCCTGTGCAGTTGGACAAGAGAATTAGTGGCCTGTGTAGTTGGACACGAGAATGCGCGACCTGTGCAGTTGGACAAGAAAATACGCGACTTGTGCAGTAGGACACGAGAACGCGCGGCCTGTGCAGTTGGAAACGAGTATCCATGGCCTGTGCTGTTATACACGAAAATGCGAGGCCTGTGCATTTGGACACGAGAATGCGCGGCTCGTGCAGTTGGACACGAGAATCCATGGCCTTTGCAGTTGTACACGAGATTGCGCGGCCTGTGCAGTTGGACACGAGAAGGGGCGGCCTGTGCATTTGGACACGAGAATGGGCGGCCTCTGCATTTAGACACGAGAATGGGCGGCCTGTGCAGTTGGACACGAGAATGGGCGGCCTGTGCATTTGTACACGAGAATGGGCGGCCTGTGCATTTGCACACGAGAATGCACGGCCTGTGCATTTGGACACGAGAATGGGCGGCCTGTGCAGTTGGACACGAAAATGCGCGACTTGTGCAGTTGGACACGAGAATGCGCGGCCTGTGCAGTTTGACACGAGAATGGGCTGCCTGTGCAGTTGGACACGAGAATGGGCGGCCTGTGCATTTGGACACGAGAATGCACGGCCTGTGCAGTTGGACACGAGAATGCATGGCCTGTGCAGTTGGACACGAGAATGCGCGGCCTGTGCAGTTGGACAAGAGAATTAGTGGCCTGTGTATTTGGATACGAGAATGCGCGGCCTGTGCAGTTGGACACGATGATGTGCGACCTGTGCAGTCGGACACGGAAATGCGCGACTTGTGCAGTTGGACACGAGAATGCACGGCCTGTGCAGTTGGACACGAGAATGGGCGGCCTGTGCAGTTTGACACGAGAATGGGCGACTTGTGTAGTTGGACACGAGAATGGGTGGCCTGTGCAGTTGGACACGAGAATGGGCGGCATGTGCATTTGGACGCGAGAATGCACGGCCTGTGCAGTTGGACACGATAATGCATGGCCTGTGCAGTTGGACACGAGAATGCGCGGCATGTGTTGTTGGACACAAGAATGGGCGGCCTGTGCATTTGGACAGAGAATGCATGGCCAGTGCAGTTGGATACCAAAATGCGCGGCAAGTGCAGTTGCACAAGAGAATGTTTGGCCTGTGCATTTGGACAAGAGAATTAGCGGCCTGTGCATTTAGACACGAGAATGCACGGCCTGTGCATTTGGACGCGAGAATGCACGGCCTGTGCAGTTGGACACGAGAATGCATGGCCTGTACGGTTGGACTCGAGAATGCGCGGCCTGTGCAGTTGGACACGAGAATGCATGGCCTGTGCAGTTGGAAAGGAGAATGCGCGGCCTGTGCAGTTGGACATGAGAATTAGTGGCCTGTGTAGTTGGTCACGAGAATGGGCGGCCTGTGCAGTTGGACACGAGAATGGGCGGCCTGTGCAGTTAGACACGAGAATGGGCGGCCTGTGCAGTTGGACACGAAAATGCGCGACTTGTGCATTTGGACACGAGAATGGGCGGCCTGTGCAGTTTGACACGAGAATGGGCAGCCTGTGCAGTTGGACACGAGAATGGGCGGCCTGTGCTGTTGGACGCGAGAATGCACGGCCTGTGCAGTTGGACACGAGAATGCGCGGCTTGTGCAGTTGGACACGAGAATGGGCGGCCTGTGCAGTTGGACACGAGAATGGGCGGTCTGTGCACTTGAACACGAGAATGCACGACCTGTGCAGTTGGACACGAGAATGCATGGCCTGTGCAGTTGGACTCGAGAATGCGCGGCCTTTGCAGTTGGACACGAGAATGGGCTGCCTGTGCAGTTGGACACGAGAATGGGCGGCCTGTGCATTTGGACACGAGAATGCACGGCCTGTGCAGTTGGACACGAGAATGCATGGCCTGTGCAGTTGGACACGAGAATGCGCGGCCTGTGCAGTTGGACAAGAGAATTAGTGGCCTGTGCAGTTGGACACGAGAATGCGTGACCTGGGCAATGGACACGAGAATGCGTGACCGGTGCAATGAACACGAGAATAGGCGGTCTGTGCAATGGACACGAGAATGGGCGTTCTGTGCAGTTGGACACGAGAATGGGCGGCGTGTGCAGTTGGACAAGATAATTAGCGGCCTGTGCAGTTGGACACGAAAATGGGCTGCCTGTGCAGATGGACACGAGAATGGGCGGCCTGTGCAGTTGGACACGAGAATGGGCGGTCTGTGCATTTGGAAACGAGAATGGGCGGCCTGTGCATTTGGACGCGAGAATGCACGGCCTTTGCAGTTGGACACGAGAATGCATGGCCTGTGCAGTTGGACACGAGAATCCATGGCCAGTGCAGATGGACACGAGAATGCGCGCCTGTGCAGTTGGACTCGAGAATGCGCGACCTGTGCTGTTGGACACGAGATTGCGCGGCCTGTGCATTTGGACACGAGAATGGACGGCCTGTGCATTTGGACACGAGAATGCACGGCCTGTGCATTTGGACACGAGAATGCATGGCCTGCGCTGTTGGACACGAGAATAGGCGGCCTGTGCATTTGGACACGAAAAAGCGAGGCCTGTGCATTTGGACACGAAAATGCGCTGCCTGTGCAGTTGGACAAGAGAATTAGCGGCCTGTGCAGTTGGACACGAGAATGCGCGACCTGTACAATAGGACACGAGAATGGCAGCCTGTGCAGTTGGACACGAAAAAGCGAGGTCTGTGCATTTGGACACGAGAATGCGCGGCCTGTGCAGTCGGACACGGGAATGCGTGACCTGTGCAATGGACACGAGAATGGGCGGCCTGTGCAGTTGGACACGAAAATGCGCGACTTGTGCAGTTGGACACGTGAATGGGCGGCCTGTGCATTTGGGCACGAGAATGCACGGCCTGTGCATTTGGACACGAGAATGCATGGCCTGTGCAGTTGGACACGTAAATGCGCGGCATGTGCAGTTGGACACGAGAATGCGCGGCCTGTGCAGTTGGACAAGAGAATTAGCGGCCTGTGCAGTTGGACACGAGAATGGGCGGCCTGTGCATTTGGACACGAGAATGGGCGGCCTGAGCATTTGGACACGAGAATGCATGGCCTGTGCAGTTGGACACGTGAATGCGCGGCATGTGCTGTTGGACACGTGAATGCGCGGCCTGTGCAGTTGGACAAGAGAATTAGCGGCCTGTGCAGTTGGACACGAGAATGGGCGGCATGTGCAGTTGGACACGAGAATGGGCGGCTTGTGCATTTGGACACGAGAATGGGCGGCCTGTGCATTAGGACACGAGAATGCACGGCCTGTGCATTTGGACACGAGAATGCATGGCCTGTGCAGTTGGACACGAGAATGCGCGGCATGTGCAGTTGGACACGAGAATGCGCGGCCTGTGCAGTTGGACAAGAGAATTAGCGGCCTGTGCAGTTGGACACGAGAATGGGCGGCATGTGCATTTGGACACGAGAATGCATGGCCTGTGCAGTTGGACACGAGAATGCGCGGCATGTGCAGATGGACACGAGAATGCGCGGCCTGTGCAGTTGGACAAGAGAATTAGCGGCCTGTGCAGTTGGACACGAGAATGGGCGACATGTGCAGTTCGACACGAGAATGGGCGGCCTGTGCATTTGGACACGAGAATGGGCGGCCTATGCATTTGGACACGAGAATGCAAGGCCTGTGCATTTGGACACGAGAATGCATGGCCTGTGCAGTTGGACACGAGAATATATGGCCTGTGCAGATGGACACGAGAATGCGCGCCTGTGCAGTTGGACACGAGAATGCGCGACCTGTACAGTAGGACACGAGAAAGGCAGCCTATGCAGTTGGACACGAAAAAGCGAGGTCTGTGCATTTGAACACGAGAATGCGCGGCCTGTGCTGTCGGACATGGGAATGCGTGACCTGTACAATGGACACAAGAATGGGCGGCCTGCGCAGTTGGACACGAAAATGCGCGACTTGTGCAGTTGGACACGAGAATGG
Source organism: Lasius fuliginosus (assembly GCA_949152495.1). NCBI lineage: Eukaryota > Metazoa > Arthropoda > Insecta > Hymenoptera > Formicidae > Lasius > Lasius fuliginosus. The sequence continues at coordinate 87,966 of CASCJU010000179.1, read as the reverse complement.
GCAGCCTGTGCATTTGGACACGAGAATGCACGGCCTGTGCATTTGGACACGAGAATGCATGGCCTGTGCAGTTGGACACGAGAATGCGCTGCATGTGCAGATGGACACGAGAATGCGCGACTTGTGCAGTTGGACACGAGAATGGGCGGCCTGTGCATTTGGACACGAGAATGCATGGCCTGTGCAGTTGGACACGAGAATGCGCGGCATGTGCAGATGGACACGAGAATGCGCGGCCTGTGCAGTTGGACAAGAGAATTAGCGGCCTGTGCAGTTGGACACGAGAATGGGCGGCATGTGCATTTGGACACGAGAATGCACGGCCTGTGCATTTGGACACGAGAATGCATGGCCTGTGCAGTTGGACACGAGAATGGGCGGCCTGTGCATTTGGACACGAGAATGCACGGCCTGTGCATTTGGACACGAGAATGCATGGCCTGTGCAGTTGGACACGAGAATGCGCGGCATGTGCAGATGGACACGAGAATGCGCGGCCTGTGCAGTTGGACAAGAGAATTAGCGGCCTGTGCAGTTGGACACGAGAATGCATGCCCTGTGCAATGGACACGTGAATGGGCGGCCTGTGCAGTTGGACACGAAAATGCGCTACTTGTGCAGTTGGACACGAGAATGGGCGGCCTGTGCATTTCGACACGAGAATGCATGGCCTGTGCAGTTGGACACGAGAATGCGCGGCATGTGCAGATGGACACGAGAATGCGCGGCCTGTGCAGTTGGACAAGAGAATTAGCGGCCTGTGCAGTTGGACACGAGAATGGGCGGCATGTGCAGTTGGACACGAGAATGGGCGGCCTGTGCATTTGGACACGAGAATGCACGGCCTGTGCATTTGGACACGAGAATGAATGGCCTGTGCAGTTGGACACGTGAATGCGCGGCATGTGCTGTTGGACACGAGAATGCGCGGCCTGTGCATTTGGACACGAGAATGGACGGCCTGTGCATTTGGACACGAGAATGCACGGCCTGTGCATTTGGACACGAGAATGAATGGCCTGTGCAGTTGGACACGAGAATGGGCGGCCTGTGCATTTGGACACGAGAATGCACGGCCTGTGCAGTTGGACACGATAATGCATGGCCTGTGCAGTGGGACACGAGAATGCGCGGCATGTGCAGTTGGACACGAGAATGGGCGGCCTGTGCAGTTGGACACGAGAATGGGCGGTCTGTGCATTTGGACACGAGAATGCACGGCCTGTGCATTTGGACACGAGAATGCGCGGCCTGTGCAGTTGGACAAAAGAATTAGCGGCCTGTGCAGTTGGACACGAGAATGGGCGACCTGTGCAGTTGGACACGGGAATGCGTGACCTGTGCAATGGACACGAGAATGGGCGGCCTGTGCAGTTGGACACGAAAATGCGCGACTTGTGCAGTTGGACACGAGAATGGGCGGCCTGTGCATTTGGACACGAGAATGCACGGCCTGTGCATTTGGACACGAGAATGCTTGGCCTGTGCAGTTGGACACGTAAATGCGCGGCATGTGCAGTTGGACACGAGAATGCGCGGCATGTGCAGTTGGACAAGAGAATTAGTGGCCTGTGCAGTTGGACACGAGAATGGGCGGCCTGTGCATTTGGACTCGAGAATGGGCGGCCTGTGCATTTGGACACGAGAATGCACGGCCTGTGCATTTGAACACGAGAATGCGCGGCATGTGCTGTTGGAGACGAGATTGCGCGGCCTGTGCAGTTGGACAAGAGAATTAGCGGCCTGTGCAGTTGGACACGAGAATGGGCGGCATTTGCAGCTGGACACGAGAATGGGCGGCCTGTGCATTTTGAACGAGGATTGGCGGCCTGTGCATTTGGACACGAGAATGCATGGCGTGTGCAGTTGGACACGAGAATATATGGCCTGTGCAGTTGGACACGAGAATGCGCGCCTGTGCAGTTGGACACGAGAAGCGCGACCTGTACAGTAGGACACGAGAATGGGCAGCCTGTGCAGTTGGACACGAAAAAGCAAGGTCTGTGCATTTGGACAAGAGAATGCGCGGCCTGTGCAGTCGGACACGGGAATGCGTGACCTGTGCAGTTGGACACGAGAATGCGCGGCATGTGCAGTTGGACACGGGAATGCGCGGCCTGTGCATTTTGACAAGAGAATTAGCGGCCTGTGCAGTTGGACACGAGAATGGGCGGCCTGTGCATTTGGACACGAGAATGGGCGGCCTGTGCATTTGGACACGAGAATGCACGGCCTGTGCATTTGGACACGAGAAGTCATGGCCTGTGCAGTTGGACACGAGAATGGGCGGCCTGTGCATTTGGACACGAGAATGCACGGCCTGTGCATTTGGACACGAGAATGCATGGCCTGTGCAGTTGGACACGAGAATGCGCGGCATGTGCAGATGGACACGAGAATGCGCGGCCTGTGCAGTTGGACAAGAGAATTAGCGGCCTGTGCAGTTGGACACGAGAATGCATGCCCTGTGCAATGGACACGTGAATGGGCGGCCTGTGCAGTTGGACAAGAAAATGCGCTACTTGTGCAGTTGGACACGAGAATGGGCGGCCTGTGCATTTCGACACGACAATGCATGGCCAGTGCAGTTGGACACGAGAATGCGCGGCATGTGCAGATGGACACGAGAATGCGCGGCCTGTGCAGTTGGACAAGAGAATTAGCGGCCTGTGCAGTTGGACACGAGAATGGGCGGCATGTGCAGTTGGACACGAGAATGGGCGGCCGGTGCATTTGGACACGAGAATGGGCGGCCTGTGCATTTGGACACGAGAATGCAAGGCCTGTGCATTTGGACACGAGAATGCATGGCCTGTGCAGTTGGACACGAGAATGCGCGGCCTGTGCAGTTGGACAAGAGAATTAGCGGCCTGTGTAGTTGGACATGAGAATGCGCGGCCTGTGCAGTTGGACACGAGAATGGGCGGCCTGTGCAGTTGGACACGAAAATGCGCGACTTGTGCAGTTGGACACGAGAATGGGCGGCCTGTGCATTTGGACACGAGAATACACGGCCTGTGCATTTGGACACGAGAATGCATGGCCTGTGCAGTTGGACACGAGAATGCGCGGCATGTGCAGTTGGACACGAGAATGCGCGGCCTGTGCAGTTGGACAAGAGAATTAGCGGCCTGTGCAGTTGGACACGAGAATGGGCGGCATGTGCAGTTGGACACGAGAATGGGCGGCCTGTGCATGTGGACACGAGAATGGGCGGCATGTGCATTTGGACACGAGTATGCACGGCCTGTGCATTTGGACACGAGAATGCATGGCCTATGCAGTTGGACACGAGAATATATGGCCTGTGCAGTTGGACACGAGAATGCGCGCCTGTGCAGTTTGACACGAGAACGCGCGACCTGTACAGTAGGACACGAGAATGGCAGCCTGTGCAGTTGGACACGAAAAAGCGAGGTCTGTGCATTTGGACACGATAATGCGCGGCCTGTGCAGTCGGACACGGGAATGCCTGACCTGTGCAATGGACACGAGAATGGGCGGCCTGTGCAATTGGCTACGAAAATGCGCGACTTGTGCAGTTGGACACGAGAATGGGCGGCCTGTGCATTTGGACACGAGAATGCACGGCCTGTGCATTTGGACACGAGAATGCATGGCCTGTGCAGTTGGACACGTAAATGCGCGGCATGTGCAGTTGGACACGAGAATGCGCGGCCTGTGCATTTGGACACGAGAATGCATGGCCTGTGCAGTTGGACACGAGAATGGGCGGCCTGTGCATTTCGACACGAGAATGCATGGCCTGTGCAGTTGGACACGAGAATGCGCGGCATGTGCAGATGGACACGAGAATGCGCGGCCTGTGCAGTTGGACAAGAGAATTAGCGGCCTGTGCAGTTGGACACGAGAATGGGCGGCATGTGCAGTTGGACACGAGAATGGGCGGCCGGTGCATTTGGACACGAGAATGGGCGGCCTGTGCATTTGGACACGAGAATGCAAGGCCTGTGCATTTGGACACGAGAATGCATGGCCTGTGCAGTTGGACACGAGAATATATGGCCTGTGCAGTTGGACACGAGAATGCGCGCCTGTGCAGTTGGACACGAGAATGCGCGACCTGTACAATAGGACACGAGAATGGCAGCCTGTGCAGTTGGACACGAAAAAGCGAGGTCTGTGCATTTGGACACGTGAATGCGCGGACCGTGCAGTCGGACACGGGAATGCGTGACCTGTGCAATGGACACGAGAATGGGCGGCCTGTGCAGTTGGACACGAAAATGCGCGACTTGTGCAGTTGGACACGTGAATGGGCGGCCTGTGCATTTGGACACGAGAATGCACGGCCTGTGCATTTGGACACGAGAATGCATGGCCTGTGCAGTTGGACACGTAAATGCGCGGCATGTGCAGTTGGACACGAGAATGCGCGGCCTGTGCAGTTGGACAAGGGAATTAGCGTCCTGTGCAGTTGGACACGAGAATGGGCGGCCTGTGCATTTGGACACGAGAATGCATGGCCTGTGCAGTTGGACACGTGAATGCGCGGCATGTGCTGTAGGACACGAGAATGCGCGGTCTGTGCAGTTGGACAAGAGAATTAGCGGCCTGTGCAGTTGGACACGAGAATGGGCGGCATGTGCAGTTGGACACGAGAATGGGCGGCCTGTGCATTTGGACACGAGAATGGGCGGCCTGTGCATTAGGACACGAGAATGCACGGCCTGTGCATTTGGACACGAGAATGCACGGCCTGTGCAGTTGGACACGATAATGCATGGCCTGTGCAGTTGGACACGAGAATGCGCGACATGTGCAGTTGGACACGAGAATGGGCGGCCTGTGCAGTTGGACACGAGAATGGGCGGTCTGTGCATTTGGACACGAGAATGGGCGGCCTGTGCATTTGGACGCGAGAATGCACGGCCTGTGCAGTGGGACACGAGAATGCATGGCCTGTGCAGTTGGACACGAGAATCCATGGCCAGTGCAGATGGACACGAGAATGCGCGCCTGTGCAGTTGGACACGAGAATGCGCGACCAGTACAGTAGGACACGAGAATGCGTGATTTGTGTAATGGACACGAGAATGGGCGGCCTGTGCAGTTGGATACGAAAATGCGCGACTTGTGCAGTTGGACACGAGAATGGGCTGCCTGTGCATATGGACACGAGAATGGACGGCCTGTGCACTTGGACACGAGAATGCACGGCCTGTGCATTAGGACACGAGAATGCATGGCCTGTGCAGTTGGATACAAGAATGCGCGGCATGTGCAGTTGGACACGAGAATGAGCGGCCTGTGCAGTTGGACAAGAGAATTAGCGGCCTGTGCAGTTGGACACGAGAATGGGCGGCCTGTGCATTTGGACACGAGAATGGGCGGCCTGTGCATTTGGACACGAGAATGCACGGCCTGTGCATTTGGACACGAGAATGCATGGCCTGTGCAGTTGGACACGTGAATGCGCGGCATGTGCTGTTGGACACGAGAATGCGCGGCCTGTGCATTTGGACACGAGAATGGACGGCCTGTGCATTTGGACACGAGAATGCACGGCCTGTGCATTTGGACACGAGAATGCATGGCCTGTGCAGTTGGACACGAGAATGGACGGCCTGTGCATTTGGACACGAGAATGCACGGCCTGTGCAGTTGGACACGATAATGCATGGCCTGTGCAGTTGGACACGAGAATACGCGGCATGTGCAGTTGGACACGAGAATGGGCGGCCTGTGCAGTTGGACACGAGAATAGGCGGTCTGTGCATTTGGACACGAGAATGCACGGCCTGTGCATTTGGACACGAGAATGCATGGCCTGTGCAGTTGGACACGAGAATGGGCGGCCTGTGCATTTGGACACGAGAATGCACGGCCTGTGCAGTCGGACACGATAATGCATGGCCTGTGCAGTTGGACACGAGAATGCGCGGCATGTGCAGTTGGACACGAGAATGGGCGGCCTGTGCAGTTGAACACGAGAATGGGCGGTCTGTGCATTTGGACACGAGAATGCACGGCCTGTGCAGTCGGACACGATAATGCATGGCCTGTGCAGTTGGAAACGAAAATGCGCGACTTATGCAGTTGGACACGAGAATAAGCAGCCTGTGCAGTTGGACACGTGAATGGGCGGCCTGTGCATTTGGACACGAGAATGGACGGCCTGTGCATTTGAACACGAGAATGCACGGCCTGTGCATTAGGACACGAGAATGCATGGCCTGTCCAGTTGGACACGAGAATGCGCGGCCTGTGCATTTGGACACGAGAATGCACGGCCTGTGCATTAGGACACGAGAATGCATGGCCTGTCCAGTTGGACACGAGAATGCGCGGCCTGTGCAGTTGGACAAGAGAATTAGCGGCCTGTGTAGTTGGACATGAGAATGCGCGGCCTGTGCAGTTGGACACGAGAATGGGCGGCCTGTGCAGTTGGACACGAAAATGCGCGACTTGTGCAGTTGGACACGAGAATGGGCGGCCTGTGCATTTGGACACGAGAATACACGGCCTGTGCATTTGGACACGAGAATGCATGGCCTGTGCAGTTGGACACGAGAATGCGCGGCATGTGCAGTTGGACACGAGAATGCGCGGCCTGTGCAGTTGGACAAGAGAATTAGCGGCCTGTGCAGTTGGACACGAGAATGGGCGGCATGTGCAGTTGGACACGAGAATGGGCGGCCTGTGCATGTGGACACGAGAATGGGCGGCATGTGCATTTGGACACGAGTATGCACGGCCTGTGCATTTGGACACGAGAATGCATGGCCTATGCAGTTGGACACGAGAATATATGGCCTGTGCAGTTGGACACGAGAATGCGCGCCTGTGCAGTTTGACACGAGAATGCGCGACCTGTACAGTAGGACACGAGAATGGCAGCCTGTGCAGTTGGGCACGAAAAAGCGAGGTCTGTGCATTTGGACACGATAATGCGCGGCCTGTGCAGTCGGACACGGGAATGCCTGACCTGTGCAATGGACAGGAGAATGCGCGGCCTGTGCAGTTGGACAAGAGAATTAGCGGCCTGTGCAGTTGGACACGAGAATGCATGACCTGTGCAATGGACACGTGAATGGGCGGCCTGTGCAGTTGGACACGAAAATGCGCTACTTGTGCAGTTGGACACGAGAATGGGCGGCCTGTGCATTTCGACACGAGAATGCATGGCCTGTGCAGTTGGACACGAGAATGCGCGGCATGTGCAGATGGACACGAGAATGCGCGGCCTGTGCAGTTGGACAAGAGAATTAGCGGCCTGTGCAGTTGGACACGAGAATGGGCGGCATGTGCAGTTGGACACGAGAATGGGCGGCCTGTGCATTTGGACACGAGAATGGGCGGCCTGTGCATTTGGACACGAGAATGCAAGGCCTGTGCATTTGGACACGAGAATGCATGGCCTGTGCAGTTGGACACGAGAATATATGGCCTGTGCAGTTGGACACGAGAATGCGCGCCTGTGCAGTTGGACACGAGAATGCGCGACCTGTACAATAGGACACGAGAATGGCAGCCTGTGCAGTTGGACACGAAAAAGCGAGGTCTGTGCATTTGGACACGTGAATGCGCGGCCTGTGCAGTCGGACACGGGAATGCGTGACCTGTGCAATGGACACGAGAATGGGCGGCCTGTGCAGTTGGACACGAAAATGCGCGACTTGTGCAGTTGGACACGTGAATGGGCGGCCTGTGCATTTGGACACGAGAATGCACGGCCTGTGCATTTGGACACGAGAATGCATGGCCTGTGCAGTTGGACACTTAAATGCGCGGCATGTGCAGTTGGACACGAGAATGCGCGGCCTGTGCAGTTGGACAAGGGAATTAGCGGCCTGTGCAGTTGGACACGAGAATGGGCGGCCTGTGCATTTGGACTAGAGAATGCATGGCCTGTGCAGTTGGACACGTGAATGCGCGGCATGTGCTGTAGGACACGAGAATGCGCGGCCTGTGCAGTTGGACAAGAGAATTAGCGGCCTGTGCAGTTGGACACGAGAATGGGCGGCATGTGCAGTTGGACACGAGAATGGGCGGCCTGTGCATTTGGACACGAGAATGCACGGCCTGTGCATTTGGACACGAGAATGCTTGGCCTGTGCAGTTGGACACGTAAATGCGCGGCATGTGCAGTTGGACACGAGAATGCGCGGCATGTGCAGTTGGACAAGAGAATTAGTGGCCTGTGCAGTTGGACACGAGAATGGGCGGCCTGTGCATTTGGACTCGAGAATGGGCGGCCTGTGCATTTGGACACGAGAATGCACGGCCTGTGCATTTGAACACGAGAATGCGCGGCATGTGCTGTTGGAGACGAGATTGCGCGGCCTGTGCAGTTGGACAAGAGAATTAGCGGCCTGTGCAGTTGGACACGAGAATGGGCGGCATTTGCAGCTGGACACGAGAATGGGCGGCCTGTGCATTTTGAACGAGGATTGGCGGCCTGTGCATTTGGACACGAGAATGCATGGCGTGTGCAGTTGGACACGAGAATATATGGCCTGTGCAGTTGGACACGAGAATGCGCGCCTGTGCAGTTGGACACGAGAAGCGCGACCTGTACAGTAGGACACGAGAATGGGCAGCCTGTGCAGTTGGACACGAAAAAGCAAGGTCTGTGCATTTGGACAAGAGAATGCGCGGCCTGTGCAGTCGGACACGGGAATGCGTGACCTGTGCAGTTGGACACGAAAAAGCAAGGTCTGTGCATTTGGACAAGAGAATGCGCGGCCTGTGCAGTCGGACACGGGAATGCGTGACCTGTGCAGTTGGACACGAGAATGCGCGGCATGTGCAGTTGGACACGGGAATGCGCGGCCTGTGCATTTTGACAAGAGAATTAGCGGCCTGTGCAGTTGGACACGAGAATGGGCGGCCTGTGCATTTGGACACGAGAATGGGCGGCCTGTGCATTTGGACACGAGAATGCACGGCCTGTGCATTTGGACACGAGAAGTCATGGCCTGTGCAGTTGGACACGAGAATGGGCGGCCTGTGCATTTGGACACGAGAATGCACGGCCTGTGCATTTGGACACGAGAATGCATGGCCTGTGCAGTTGGACACGAGAATGCGCGGCATGTGCAGATGGACACGAGAATGCGCGGCCTGTGCTGTTGGACAAGAGAATTAGCGGCCTGTGCAGTTGGACACGAGAATGCATGCCCTGTGCAATGGACACGTGAATGGGCGGCCTGTGCAGTTGGACACGAAAATGCGCTACTTGTGCAGTTGGACACGAGAATGGGCGGCCTGTGCATTTCGACACGAGAATGCATGGCCAGTGCAGTTGGACACGAGAATGCGCGGCATGTGCAGATGGACACGAGAATGCGCGGCCTGTGCAGTTGGACAAGAGAATTAGCGGCCTGTGCAGTTGGACACGAGAATGGGCGGCATGTGCAGTTGGACACGAGAATGGGCGGCCGGTGCATTTGGACACGAGAATGGGCGGCCTGTGCATTTGGACACGAGAATGCAAGGCCTGTGCATTTGGACACGAGAATGCATGGCCTGTGCAGTTGGACACGAGAATGCGCGGCCTGTGCAGTTGGACAAGAGAATTAGCGGCCTGTGTAGTTGGACATGAGAATGCGCGGCCTGTGCAGTTGGACACGAGAATGGGCGGCCTGTGCAGTTGGACACGAAAATGCGCGACTTGTGCAGTTGGACACGAGAATGGGCGGCCTGTGCATTTGGACACGAGAATACACGGCCTGTGCATTTGGACACGAGAATGCATGGCCTGTGCAGTTGGACACGAGAATGCGCGGCATGTGCAGTTGGACACGAGAATGCGCGGCCTGTGCAGTTGGACAAGAGAATTAGCGGCCTGTGCAGTTGGACACGAGAATGGGCGGCATGTGCAGTTGGACACGAGAATGGGCGGCCTGTGCATGTGGACACGAGAATGGGCGGCATGTGCATTTGGACACGAGTATGCACGGCCTGTGCATTTGGACACGAGAATGCATGGCCTATGCAGTTGGACACGAGAATATATGGCCTGTGCAGTTGGACACGAGAATGCGCGCCTGTGCAGTTTGACACGAGAACGCGCGACCTGTACAGTAGGACACGAGAATGGCAGCCTGTGCAGTTGGACACGAAAAAGCGAGGTCTGTGCATTTGGACACGATAATGCGCGGCCTGTGCAGTAGGACACGAGAATGGCAGCCTGTGCAGTTGGGCACGAAAAAGCGAGGTCTGTGCATTTGGACACGAAAATGCGCGACTTGTGCAGTTGGACACGAGAATGGGCGGCCTGTGCATTTGGACACGAGAATGCACGGCCTGTGCATTTGGACACGAGAATGCATGGCCTGTGCAGTTGGACACGTAAATGCGCGGCATGTGCAGTTGGACACGAGAATGCGCGGCCTGTGCATTTGGACACGAGAATGCATGGCCTGTGCAGTTGGACACGAGAATGGGCGGCCTGTGCATTTCGACACGAGAATGCATGGCCTGTGCAGTTGGACACGAGAATGCGCGGCATGTGCAGATGGACACGAGAATGCGCGGCCTGTGCAGTTGGACAAGAGAATTAGCGGCCTGTGCAGTTGGACACGAGAATGGGCGGCATGTGCAGTTGGACACGAGAATGGGCGGCCGGTGCATTTGGACACGAGAATGGGCGGCCTGTGCATTTGGACACGAGAATGCAAGGCCTGTGCATTTGGACACGAGAATGCATGGCCTGTGCAGTTGGACACGAGAATATATGGCCTGTGCAGTTGGACACGAGAATGCGCGCCTGTGCAGTTGGACACGAGAATGCGCGACCTGTACAATAGGACACGAGAATGGCAGCCTGTGCAGTTGGACACGAAAAAGCGAGGTCTGTGCATTTGGACACGTGAATGCGCGGCCTGTGCAGTCGGACACGGGAATGCGTGACCTGTGCAATGGACACGAGAATGGGCGGCCTGTGCAGTTGGACACGAAAATGCGCGACTTGTGCAGTTGGACACGTGAATGGGCGGCCTGTGCATTTGGACACGAGAATGCACGGCCTGTGCATTTGGACACGAGAATGCATGGCCTGTGCAGTTGGACACGTAAATGCGCGGCATGTGCAGTTGGACACGAGAATGCGCGGCCTGTGCAGTTGGACAAGGGAATTAGCGGCCTGTGCAGTTGGACACGAGAATGGGCGGCCTGTGCATTTGGACTAGAGAATGCATGGCCTGTGCAGTTGGACACGTGAATGCGCGGCATGTGCTGTAGGACACGAGAATGCGCGGCCTGTGCAGTTGGACAAGAGAATTAGCGGCCTGTGCAGTTGGACACGAGAATGGGCGGCATGTGCAGTTGGACACGAGAATGGGCGGCCTGTGCATTTGGACACGAGAATGGGCGGCCTGTGCATTAGGACACGAGAATGCACGGCCTGTGCATTTGGACACGAGAATGCACGGCCTGTGCAGTTGGACACGATAATGCATGGCCTGTGCAGTTGGAAACGAAAATGCGCGACTTATGCAGTTGGACACGAGAATAAGCAGCCTGTGCAGTTGGACACGTGAATGGGCGGCCTGTGCATTTGGACACGAGAATGGACGGCCTGTGCATTTGAACACGAGAATGCACGGCCTGTGCATTAGGACACGAGAATGCATGGCCTGTCCAGTTGGACACGAGAATGCGCGGCCTGTGCATTTGGACACGAGAATGCACGGCCTGTGCATTAGGACACGAGAATGCATGGCCTGTCCAGTTGGACACGAGAATGCGCGGCCTGTGCAGTTGGACAAGAGAATTAGCGGCCTGTGTAGTTGGACATGAGAATGCGCGGCCTGTGCAGTTGGACACGAGAATGGGCGGCCTGTGCAGTTGGACACGAAAATGCGCGACTTGTGCAGTTGGACACGAGAATGGGCGGCCTGTGCATTTGGACACGAGAATACACGGCCTGTGCATTTGGACACGAGAATGCATGGCCTGTGCAGTTGGACACGAGAATGCGCGGCATGTGCAGTTGGACACGAGAATGCGCGGCCTGTGCAGTTGGACAAGAGAATTAGCGGCCTGTGCAGTTGGACACGAGAATGGGCGGCATGTGCAGTTGGACACGAGAATGGGCGGCCTGTGCATGTGGACACGAGAATGGGCGGCATGTGCATTTGGACACGAGTATGCACGGCCTGTGCATTTGGACACGAGAATGCATGGCCTATGCAGTTGGACACGAGAATATATGGCCTGTGCAGTTGGACACGAGAATGCGCGCCTGTGCAGTTTGACACGAGAATGCGCGACCTGTACAGTAGGACACGAGAATGGCAGCCTGTGCAGTTGGGCACGAAAAAGCGAGGTCTGTGCATTTGGACACGATAATGCGCGGCCTGTGCAGTCGGACACGGGAATGCCTGACCTGTGCAATGGACAGGAGAATGCGCGGCCTGTGCAGTTGGACAAGAGAATTAGCGGCCTGTGCAGTTGGACACGAGAATGCATGACCTGTGCAATGGACACGTGAATGGGCGGCCTGTGCAGTTGGACACGAAAATGCGCTACTTGTGCAGTTGGACACGAGAATGGGCGGCCTGTGCATTTCGACACGAGAATGCATGGCCTGTGCAGTTGGACACGAGAATGCGCGGCATGTGCAGATGGACACGAGAATGCGCGGCCTGTGCAGTTGGACAAGAGAATTAGCGGCCTGTGCAGTTGGACACGAGAATGGGCGGCATGTGCAGTTGGACACGAGAATGGGCGGCCTGTGCATTTGGACACGAGAATGGGCGGCCTGTGCATTTGGACACGAGAATGCAAGGCCTGTGCATTTGGACACGAGAATGCATGGCCTGTGCAGTTGGACACGAGAATATATGGCCTGTGCAGTTGGACACGAGAATGCGCGCCTGTGCAGTTGGACACGAGAATGCGCGACCTGTACAATAGGACACGAGAATGGCAGCCTGTGCAGTTGGACACGAAAAAGCGAGGTCTGTGCATTTGGACACGTGAATGCGCGGCCTGTGCAGTCGGACACGGGAATGCGTGACCTGTGCAATGGACACGAGAATGGGCGGCCTGTGCAGTTGGACACGAAAATGCGCGACTTGTGCAGTTGGACACGTGAATGGGCGGCCTGTGCATTTGGACACGAGAATGCACGGCCTGTGCATTTGGACACGAGAATGCATGGCCTGTGCAGTTGGACACTTAAATGCGCGGCATGTGCAGTTGGACACGAGAATGCGCGGCCTGTGCAGTTGGACAAGGGAATTAGCGGCCTGTGCAGTTGGACACGAGAATGGGCGGCCTGTGCATTTGGACTAGAGAATGCATGGCCTGTGCAGTTGGACACGTGAATGCGCGGCATGTGCTGTAGGACACGAGAATGCGCGGCCTGTGCAGTTGGACAAGAGAATTAGCGGCCTGTGCAGTTGGACACGAGAATGGGCGGCATGTGCAGTTGGACACGAGAATGGGCGGCCTGTGCATTTGGACACGAGAATGCACGGCCTGTGCATTTGGACACGAGAATGCTTGGCCTGTGCAGTTGGACACGTAAATGCGCGGCATGTGCAGTTGGACACGAGAATGCGCGGCATGTGCAGTTGGACAAGAGAATTAGTGGCCTGTGCAGTTGGACACGAGAATGGGCGGCCTGTGCATTTGGACTCGAGAATGGGCGGCCTGTGCATTTGGACACGAGAATGCACGGCCTGTGCATTTGAACACGAGAATGCGCGGCATGTGCTGTTGGAGACGAGATTGCGCGGCCTGTGCAGTTGGACAAGAGAATTAGCGGCCTGTGCAGTTGGACACGAGAATGGGCGGCATTTGCAGCTGGACACGAGAATGGGCGGCCTGTGCATTTTGAACGAGGATTGGCGGCCTGTGCATTTGGACACGAGAATGCATGGCGTGTGCAGTTGGACACGAGAATATATGGCCTGTGCAGTTGGACACGAGAATGCGCGCCTGTGCAGTTGGACACGAGAAGCGCGACCTGTACAGTAGGACACGAGAATGGGCAGCCTGTGCAGTTGGACACGAAAAAGCAAGGTCTGTGCATTTGGACAAGAGAATGCGCGGCCTGTGCAGTCGGACACGGGAATGCGTGACCTGTGCAGTTGGACACGAAAAAGCAAGGTCTGTGCATTTGGACAAGAGAATGCGCGGCCTGTGCAGTCGGACACGGGAATGCGTGACCTGTGCAGTTGGACACGAGAATGCGCGGCATGTGCAGTTGGACACGGGAATGCGCGGCCTGTGCATTTTGACAAGAGAATTAGCGGCCTGTGCAGTTGGACACGAGAATGGGCGGCCTGTGCATTTGGACACGAGAATGGGCGGCCTGTGCATTTGGACACGAGAATGCACGGCCTGTGCATTTGGACGCGAGAAGTCATGGCCTGTGCAGTTGGACACGAGAATGGGCGGCCTGTGCATTTGGACACGAGAATGCACGGCCTGTGCATTTGGACACGAGAATGCATGGCCTGTGCAGTTGGACACGAGAATGCGCGGCATGTGCAGATGGACACGAGAATGCGCGGCCTGTGCTGTTGGACAAGAGAATTAGCGGCCTGTGCAGTTGGACACGAGAATGCATGCCCTGTGCAATGGACACGTGAATGGGCGGCCTGTGCAGTTGGACACGAAAATGCGCTACTTGTGCAGTTGGACACGAGAATGGGCGGCCTGTGCATTTCGACACGAGAATGCATGGCCAGTGCAGTTGGACACGAGAATGCGCGGCATGTGCAGATGGACACGAGAATGCGCGGCCTGTGCAGTTGGACAAGAGAATTAGCGGCCTGTGCAGTTGGACACGAGAATGGGCGGCATGTGCAGTTGGACACGAGAATGGGCGGCCGGTGCATTTGGACACGAGAATGGGCGGCCTGTGCATTTGGACACGAGAATGCAAGGCCTGTGCATTTGGACACGAGAATGCATGGCCTGTGCAGTTGGACACGAGAATGCGCGGCCTGTGCAGTTGGACAAGAGAATTAGCGGCCTGTGTAGTTGGACATGAGAATGCGCGGCCTGTGCAGTTGGACACGAGAATGGGCGGCCTGTGCAGTTGGACACGAAAATGCGCGACTTGTGCAGTTGGACACGAGAATGGGCGGCCTGTGCATTTGGACACGAGAATACACGGCCTGTGCATTTGGACACGAGAATGCATGGCCTGTGCAGTTGGACACGAGAATGCGCGGCATGTGCAGTTGGACACGAGAATGCGCGGCCTGTGCAGTTGGACAAGAGAATTAGCGGCCTGTGCAGTTGGACACGAGAATGGGCGACATGTGCAGTTGGACACGAGAATGGGCGGCCTGTGCATGTGGACACGAGAATGGGCGGCATGTGCATTTGGACACGAGTATGCACGGCCTGTGCATTTGGACACGAGAATGCATGGCCTATGCAGTTGGACACGAGAATATATGGCCTGTGCAGTTGGACACGAGAATGCGCGCCTGTGCAGTTTGACACGAGAACGCGCGACCTGTACAGTAGGACACGAGAATGGCAGCCTGTGCAGTTGGACACGAAAAAGCGAGGTCTGTGCATTTGGACACGATAATGCGCGGCCTGTGCAGTAGGACACGAGAATGGCAGCCTGTGCAGTTGGGCACGAAAAAGCGAGGTCTGTGCATTTGGACACGAAAATGCGCGACTTGTGCAGTTGGACACGAGAATGGGCGGCCTGTGCATTTGGACACGAGAATGCACGGCCTGTGCATTTGGACACGAGAATGCATGGCCTGTGCAGTTGGACACGTAAATGCGCGGCATGTGCAGTTGGACACGAGAATGCGCGGCCTGTGCATTTGGACACGAGAATGCATGGCCTGTGCAGTTGGACACGAGAATGGGCGGCCTGTGCATTTCGACACGAGAATGCATGGCCTGTGCAGTTGGACACGAGAATGCGCGGCATGTGCAGATGGACACGAGAATGCGCGGCCTGTGCAGTTGGACAAGAGAATTAGCGGCCTGTGCAGTTGGACACGAGAATGGGCGGCATGTGCAGTTGGACACGAGAATGGGCGGCCGGTGCATTTGGACACGAGAATGGGCGGCCTGTGCATTTGGACACGAGAATGCAAGGCCTGTGCATTTGGACACGAGAATGCATGGCCTGTGCAGTTGGACACGAGAATATATGGCCTGTGCAGTTGGACACGAGAATGCGCGCCTGTGCAGTTGGACACGAGAATGCGCGACCTGTACAATAGGACACGAGAATGGCAGCCTGTGCAGTTGGACACGAAAAAGCGAGGTCTGTGCATTTGGACACGTGAATGCGCGGCCTGTGCAGTCGGACACGGGAATGCGTGACCTGTGCAATGGACACGAGAATGGGCGGCCTGTGCAGTTGGACACGAAAATGCGCGACTTGTGCAGTTGGACACGTGAATGGGCGGCCTGTGCATTTGGACACGAGAATGCACGGCCTGTGCATTTGGACACGAGAATGCATGGCCTGTGCAGTTGGACACGTAAATGCGCGGCATGTGCAGTTGGACACGAGAATGCGCGGCCTGTGCAGTTGGACAAGGGAATTAGCGGCCTGTGCAGTTGGACACGAGAATGGGCGGCCTGTGCATTTGGACTAGAGAATGCATGGCCTGTGCAGTTGGACACGTGAATGCGCGGCATGTGCTGTAGGACACGAGAATGCGCGGCCTGTGCAGTTGGACAAGAGAATTAGCGGCCTGTGCAGTTGGACACGAGAATGGGCGGCATGTGCAGTTGGACACGAGAATGGGCGGCCTGTGCATTTGGACACGAGAATGGGCGGCCTGTGCATTAGGACACGAGAATGCACGGCCTGTGCATTTGGACACGAGAATGCACGGCCTGTGCAGTTGGACACGATAATGCATGGCCTGTGCAGTTGGACACGAGAATGCGCGACATGTGCAGTTGGACACGAGAATGGGCGGCCTGTGCAGTTGGACACGAGAATGGGCGGTCTGTGCATTTGGACACGAGAATGGGCGGCCTGTGCATTTGGACGCGAGAATGCACGGCCTGTGCAGTGGGACACGAGAATGCATGGCCTGTGCAGTTGGACACGAGAATCCATGGCCAGTGCAGATGGACACGGGAATGCGCGCCTGTGCAGTTGGACACGAGAATGCGCGACCAGTACAGTAGGACACGAGAATGCGTGATTTGTGTAATGGACACGAGAATGGGCGGCCTGTGCAGTTGGATACGAAAATGCGCGACTTGTGCAGTTGGACACGAGAATGGGCGGCCTGTGCATATGGACACGAGAATGGACGGCCTGTGCACTTGGACACGAGAATGCACGGCCTGTGCATTAGGACACGAGAATGCATGGCCTGTGCAGTTGGATACAAGAATGCGCGGCATGTGCAGTTGGACACGAGAATGCGCGGCCTGTGCAGTTGGACAAGAGAATTAGCGGCCTGTGCAGTTGGACACGAGAATGGGCGGCCTGTGCAGTTGGACACGAGAATAGGCGGTCTGTGCATTTGGACACGAGAATGCACGGCCTGTGCATTTGGACACGAGAATGCATGGCCTGTGCAGTTGGACACGAGAATGGGCGGCCTGTGCATTTGGACACGAGAATGCACGGCCTGTGCAGTCGGACTCGATAATGCATGGCCTGTGCAGTTGGACACGAGAATGCGCGGCATGTGCAGTTGGACACGAGAATGGGCGGCCTGTGCAGTTGAACACGAGAATGGGCGGTCTGTGCATTTGGACACGAGAATGGACGGCCTGTGCATTTGGACACGAGAATGCACGGCCTGTGCATTAGGACACGAGAATGCATGGCCTGTCCAGTTGGACACGAGAATGCGCGGCATGTGCAGATGGACACGAGAATGCGCGGCCTGTGCTGTTGGACAAGAGAATTAGCGGCCTGTGCAGTTGGACACGAGAATGCATGCCCTGTGCAATGGACACGTGAATGGGCGGCCTGTGCAGTTGGACACGAAAATGCGCTACTTGTGCAGTTGGACACGAGAATGGGCGGCCTGTGCATTTCGACACGAGAATGCATGGCCAGTGCAGTTGGACACGAGAATGCGCGGCATGTGCAGATGGACACGAGAATGCGCGGCCTGTGCAGTTGGACAAGAGAATTAGCGGCCTGTGCAGTTGGACACGAGAATGGGCGGCATGTGCAGTTGGACACGAGAATGGGCGGCCGGTGCATTTGGACACGAGAATGGGCGGCCTGTGCATTTGGACACGAGAATGCAAGGCCTGTGCATTTGGACACGAGAATGCATGGCCTGTGCAGTTGGACACGAGAATGCGCGGCCTGTGCAGTTGGACAAGAGAATTAGCGGCCTGTGTAGTTGGACATGAGAATGCGCGGCCTGTGCAGTTGGACACGAGAATGGGCGGCCTGTGCAGTTGGACACGAAAATGCGCGACTTGTGCAGTTGGACACGAGAATGGGCGGCCTGTGCATTTGGACACGAGAATACACGGCCTGTGCATTTGGACACGAGAATGCATGGCCTGTGCAGTTGGACACGAGAATGCGCGGCATGTGCAGTTGGACACGAGAATGCGCGGCCTGTGCAGTTGGACAAGAGAATTAGCGGCCTGTGCAGTTGGACACGAGAATGGGCGGCATGTGCAGTTGGACACGAGAATGGGCGGCCTGTGCATGTGGACACGAGAATGGGCGGCATGTGCATTTGGACACGAGTATGCACGGCCTGTGCATTTGGACACGAGAATGCATGGCCTATGCAGTTGGACACGAGAATATATGGCCTGTGCAGTTGGACACGAGAATGCGCGCCTGTGCAGTTTGACACGAGAACGCGCGACCTGTACAGTAGGACACGAGAATGGCAGCCTGTGCAGTTGGACACGAAAAAGCGAGGTCTGTGCATTTGGACACGATAATGCGCGGCCTGTGCAGTAGGACACGAGAATGGCAGCCTGTGCAGTTGGGCACGAAAAAGCGAGGTCTGTGCATTTGGACACGAAAATGCGCGACTTGTGCAGTTGGACACGAGAATGGGCGGCCTGTGCATTTGGACACGAGAATGCACGGCCTGTGCATTTGGACACGAGAATGCATGGCCTGTGCAGTTGGACACGTAAATGCGCGGCATGTGCAGTTGGACACGAGAATGCGCGGCCTGTGCATTTGGACACGAGAATGCATGGCCTGTGCAGTTGGACACGAGAATGGGCGGCCTGTGCATTTCGACACGAGAATGCATGGCCTGTGCAGTTGGACACGAGAATGCGCGGCATGTGCAGATGGACACGAGAATGCGCGGCCTGTGCAGTTGGACAAGAGAATTAGCGGCCTGTGCAGTTGGACACGAGAATGGGCGGCATGTGCAGTTGGACACGAGAATGGGCGGCCGGTGCATTTGGACACGAGAATGGGCGGCCTGTGCATTTGGACACGAGAATGCAAGGCCTGTGCATTTGGACACGAGAATGCATGGCCTGTGCAGTTGGACACGAGAATATATGGCCTGTGCAGTTGGACACGAGAATGCGCGCCTGTGCAGTTGGACACGAGAATGCGCGACCTGTACAATAGGACACGAGAATGGCAGCCTGTGCAGTTGGACACGAAAAAGCGAGGTCTGTGCATTTGGACACGTGAATGCGCGGCCTGTGCAGTCGGACACGGGAATGCGTGACCTGTGCAATGGACACGAGAATGGGCGGCCTGTGCAGTTGGACACGAAAATGCGCGACTTGTGCAGTTGGACACGTGAATGGGCGGCCTGTGCATTTGGACACGAGAATGCACGGCCTGTGCATTTGGACACGAGAATGCATGGCCTGTGCAGTTGGACACGTAAATGCGCGGCATGTGCAGTTGGACACGAGAATGCGCGGCCTGTGCAGTTGGACAAGGGAATTAGCGGCCTGTGCAGTTGGACACGAGAATGGGCGGCCTGTGCATTTGGACTAGAGAATGCATGGCCTGTGCAGTTGGACACGTGAATGCGCGGCATGTGCTGTAGGACACGAGAATGCGCGGCCTGTGCAGTTGGACAAGAGAATTAGCGGCCTGTGCAGTTGGACACGAGAATGGGCGGCATGTGCAGTTGGACACGAGAATGGGCGGCCTGTGCATTTGGACACGAGAATGGGCGGCCTGTGCATTAGGACACGAGAATGCACGGCCTGTGCATTTGGACACGAGAATGCACGGCCTGTGCAGTTGGACACGATAATGCATGGCCTGTGCAGTTGGACACGAGAATGCGCGACATGTGCAGTTGGACACGAGAATGGGCGGCCTGTGCAGTTGGACACGAGAATGGGCGGTCTGTGCATTTGGACACGAGAATGGGCG
The DNA here is from genome assembly GCA_949152495.1 of Lasius fuliginosus. Classification (NCBI taxonomy): domain Eukaryota; kingdom Metazoa; phylum Arthropoda; class Insecta; order Hymenoptera; family Formicidae; genus Lasius; species Lasius fuliginosus. Next base: position 67,691 of record CASCJU010000179.1, on the reverse strand, counting down.
GCCTGTGCATTTGGACGCGAGAATGCACGGCCTGTGCAGTGGGACACGAGAATGCATGGCCTGTGCAGTTGGACACGAGAATCCATGGCCAGTGCAGATGGACACGGGAATGCGCGCCTGTGCAGTTGGACACGAGAATGCGCGACCAGTACAGTAGGACACGAGAATGCGTGATTTGTGTAATGGACACGAGAATGGGCGGCCTGTGCAGTTGGATACGAAAATGCGCGACTTGTGCAGTTGGACACGAGAATGGGCGGCCTGTGCATATGGACACGAGAATGGACGGCCTGTGCACTTGGACACGAGAATGCACGGCCTGTGCATTAGGACACGAGAATGCATGGCCTGTGCAGTTGGATACAAGAATGCGCGGCATGTGCAGTTGGACACGAGAATGCGCGGCCTGTGCAGTTGGACAAGAGAATTAGCGGCCTGTGCAGTTGGACACGAGAATGGGCGGCCTGTGCAGTTGGACACGAGAATAGGCGGTCTGTGCATTTGGACACGAGAATGCACGGCCTGTGCATTTGGACACGAGAATGCATGGCCTGTGCAGTTGGACACGAGAATGGGCGGCCTGTGCATTTGGACACGAGAATGCACGGCCTGTGCAGTCGGACTCGATAATGCATGGCCTGTGCAGTTGGACACGAGAATGCGCGGCATGTGCAGTTGGACACGAGAATGGGCGGCCTGTGCAGTTGAACACGAGAATGGGCGGTCTGTGCATTTGGACACGAGAATGGACGGCCTGTGCATTTGGACACGAGAATGCACGGCCTGTGCATTAGGACACGAGAATGCATGGCCTGTCCAGTTGGACACGAGAATGCGCGGCCTGTGCATTTGGACACGAGAATGCACGGCCTGTGCATTAGGACACGAGAATGCATGGCCTGTCCAGTTGGACACGAGAATGCGCGGCCTGTGCAGTTGGACAAGAGAATTAGCGGCCTGTGTAGTTGGACATGAGAATGCGCGGCCTGTGCAGTTGGACACGAGAATGGGCGGCCTGTGCAGTTGGACACGAAAATGCGCGACTTGTGCAGTTGGACACGAGAATGGGCGGCCTGTGCATTTGGACACGAGAATACACGGCCTGTGCATTTGGACACGAGAATGCATGGCCTGTGCAGTTGGACACGAGAATGCGCGGCATGTGCAGTTGGACATGAGAATGCGCGGCCTGTGCAGTTGGACAAGAGAATTAGCGGCCTGTGCAGTTGGACACGAGAATGGGCGGCATGTGCAGTTGGACACGAGAATGGGCGGCCTGTGCATGTGGACACGAGAATGGGCGGCATGTGCATTTGGACACGAGTATGCACGGCCTGTGCATTTGGACACGAGAATGCATGGCCTATGCAGTTGGACACGAGAATATATGGCCTGTGCAGTTGGACACGAGAATGCGCGCCTGTGCAGTTTGACACGAGAACGCGCGACCTGTACAGTAGGACACGAGAATGGCAGCCTGTGCAGTTGGACACGAAAAAGCGAGGTCTGTGCATTTGGACACGATAATGCGCGGCCTGTGCAGTCGGACACGGGAATGCCTGACCTGTGCAATGGACACGAGAATGGGCGGCCTGTGCAGTTGGCTACGAAAATGCGCGACTTGTGCAGTTGGACACGAGAATGGGCGGCCTGTGCATTTGGACACGAGAATGCACGGCCTGTGCACTTGGACACGAGAATGCATGGCCTGTGCAGTTGGACACGTAAATGCGCGGCATGTGCAGTTGGACACGAGAATGCGCGGCCTGTGCATTTGGACACGAGAATGCATGGCCTGTGCAGTTGGACACGAGAATGCGCGGCATGTGCAGATGGACACGAGAATGCACGGCCTGTGCAGTTGGACAAGAGAATTAGCGGCCTGTGCAGTTGGACACGAGAATGGGCGGCATGTGCAGTTCGACACGAGAATGGGCGGCCTGTGCATTTGGACACGAGAATGGGCGGCCTGTGCATTTGGACACGAGAATGCAAGGCCTGTGCATTTGGACACGAGAATGCATGGCCTGTGCAGTTGGACACGAGAATATATGGCCTGTGCAGTTGGACACGAGAATGCGCGCCTGTGCAGTTGGACACGAGAATGCGCGACCTGTACAGTAGGACACGAGAATGGCAGCCTATGCAGTTGGACACGAAAAAGCGAGGTCTGTGCATTTGGACACGAGAATGCGCGGCCTGTGCAGTCGGACACGGGAATGCGTGACCTGTGCAATGGACACGAGAATGGGCGGCCTGTGCAGTTGGACACGAAAATGCGCGACTTGTGCAGTTGGACACGACAATGGGCGGCCTGTGCATTTGGACACGAGAATGCACGGCCTGTGCATTAGGACAAGAGAATGCATGGCCTGTGCAGTTGGACACGTAAATGCGCGGCATGTGCAGTTGTTACGAGAATGCGCGGCCTGTGCAGTTGGACAAGAGAATTAGCGGCCTGTGCAGTTGGACACGAGAATGGGCGGCTGTGCATTTGGACACGAGAATGGGCGGCCTGTGCATTTGGACACGAGAATGCATGGCCTGTGCAGTTGGACACGTGAATGCGCGGCATGTGCTGTTGGACACGAGAATGCGCGGCCTGTGCAGTTGGACAAGAGAATGGGCGGCCTGTGCATTTGGACACGAGAATGGGCGGCCTGTGCATTTGGACACGAGAATGCACGGCCTGTGCATTTGGACACGAGAATGCATGGCCTGTGCAGTTGGACACGTAAATGCGCGGCATGTGCAGTTGGACACGGGAATGCGCGACCTGTGCAGTTTGACAAGAGAATTAGCGGCCTGTGCAGTTGGACACGAGAATGGGCGGCCTGTGCATTTGGACACGAGAATGGGCGGCCTGTGCATTTGGACACGAGAATGCACGGCCTGTGCATTTGGACACGAGAATGCATGGCCTGTGCAGTTGGACACGAGAATGGGCGGCCTGTGCATTTGGACACGAGAATGCACGGCCTGTGCATTTGGACACGAGAATGCATGGCCTGTGCAGTTGGACACGAGAATGCGCGGCATGTGCAGATGGACACGAGAATGCGCGGCCTGTGCAGTTGGACAAGAGAATTAGCGGCCTGTGCAGTTGGACACGAGAATGCATGCCCTGTGCAATGGACACGTGAATGGGCGGCCTGTGCAGTTGGACACGAAAATGCGCTACTTGTGCAGTTGGACACGAGAATGGGCGGCCTGTGCATTTCGACACGAGAATGCACGGCCTGTGCATTTGGACACGAGAATGCATGGCCTGTGCAGTTGGACACGTAAATGCGCGGCATGTGCATTTGGACACGAGAATGCACGGCCTGTGCATTTGGACACGAGAATGCATGGCCTGTGCAGTTGGACACGTAAATGCGCGGCATGTGCAGTTGGACACGAGAATGCGCGGCCTGTGCATTTCGACACGAGAATGGGCGGCCTGTGCAGTTGGACACGAAAATGCGCGACTTGTGCAGTTGGACACGTGAATGGGCGGCCTGTGCATTTGGACACGAGAATGCACGGCCTGTGCATTTGGACACGAGAATGCATGGCCTGTGCAGTTGGACACGTAAATGCGCGGCATGTGCAGTTGGACACGAGAATGCGCGGCCTGTGCAGTTGGACAAGGGAATTAGCGGCCTGTGCAGTTGGACACGAGAATGGGCGGCCTGTGCATTTGGACACGAGAATGCATGGCCTGTGCAGTTGGACACGTGAATGCGCGGCATGTGCTGTAGGACACGAGAATGCGCGGCCTGTGCAGTTGGACAAGAGAATTAGCGGCCTGTGCAGTTGGACACGAGAATGGGCGGCATGTGCAGTTGGACACGAGAATGGGCGGCCTGTGCATTTGGACACGAGAATGGGCGGCCTGTGCATTAGGACACGAGAATGCACGGCCTGTGCATTTGGACACGAGAATGCACGGCCTGTGCAGTTGGACACGATAATGCATGGCCTGTGCAGTTGGACACGAGAATGCGCGACATGTGCAGTTGGACACGAGAATGGGCGGCCTGTGCAGTTGGACACGAGAATGCGCGGCCTGTGCAGTTGGACAAGAGAATTAGCGGCCTGTGCAGTTGGACACGAGAATGGGCGGCATGTGCAGTTGGACACGAGAATGGGCGGCCGGTGCATTTGGACACGAGAATGGGCGGCCTGTGCATTTGGACACGAGAATGCAAGGCCTGTGCATTTGGACACGAGAATGCATGGCCTGTGCAGTTGGACACGAGAATATATGGCCTGTGCAGTTGGACACGAGAATGCGCGCCTGTGCAGTTGGACACGAGAATGCGCGACCTGTACAATAGGACACGAGAATGGCAGCCTGTGCAGTTGGACACGAAAAAGCGAGGTCTGTGCATTTGGACACGTGAATGCGCGGCCTGTGCAGTCGGACACGGGAATGCGTGACCTGTGCAATGGACACGAGAATGGGCGGCCTGTGCAGTTGGACACGAAAATGCGCGACTTGTGCAGTTGGACACGTGAATGGGCGGCCTGTGCATTTGGACACGAGAATGCACGGCCTGTGCATTTGGACACGAGAATGCATGGCCTGTGCAGTTGGACACGTAAATGCGCGGCATGTGCAGTTGGACACGAGAATGCGCGGCCTGTGCAGTTGGACAAGGGAATTAGCGGCCTGTGCAGTTGGACACGAGAATGGGCGGCCTGTGCATTTGGACTAGAGAATGCATGGCCTGTGCAGTTGGACACGTGAATGCGCGGCATGTGCTGTAGGACACGAGAATGCGCGGCCTGTGCAGTTGGACAAGAGAATTAGCGGCCTGTGCAGTTGGACACGAGAATGGGCGGCATGTGCAGTTGGACACGAGAATGGGCGGCCTGTGCATTTGGACACGAGAATGGGCGGCCTGTGCATTAGGACACGAGAATGCACGGCCTGTGCATTTGGACACGAGAATGCACGGCCTGTGCAGTTGGACACGATAATGCATGGCCTGTGCAGTTGGACACGAGAATGCGCGACATGTGCAGTTGGACACGAGAATGGGCGGCCTGTGCAGTTGGACACGAGAATGGGCGGTCTGTGCATTTGGACACGAGAATGGGCGGCCTGTGCATTTGGACGCGAGAATGCACGGCCTGTGCAGTGGGACACGAGAATGCATGGCCTGTGCAGTTGGACACGAGAATCCATGGCCAGTGCAGATGGACACGGGAATGCGCGCCTGTGCAGTTGGACACGAGAATGCGCGACCAGTACAGTAGGACACGAGAATGCGTGATTTGTGTAATGGACACGAGAATGGGCGGCCTGTGCAGTTGGATACGAAAATGCGCGACTTGTGCAGTTGGACACGAGAATGGGCGGCCTGTGCATATGGACACGAGAATGGACGGCCTGTGCACTTGGACACGAGAATGCACGGCCTGTGCATTAGGACACGAGAATGCATGGCCTGTGCAGTTGGATACAAGAATGCGCGGCATGTGCAGTTGGACACGAGAATGCGCGGCCTGTGCAGTTGGACAAGAGAATTAGCGGCCTGTGCAGTTGGACACGAGAATGGGCGGCCTGTGCAGTTGGACACGAGAATAGGCGGTCTGTGCATTTGGACACGAGAATGCACGGCCTGTGCATTTGGACACGAGAATGCATGGCCTGTGCAGTTGGACACGAGAATGGGCGGCCTGTGCATTTGGACACGAGAATGCACGGCCTGTGCAGTCGGACTCGATAATGCATGGCCTGTGCAGTTGGACACGAGAATGCGCGGCATGTGCAGTTGGACACGAGAATGGGCGGCCTGTGCAGTTGAACACGAGAATGGGCGGTCTGTGCATTTGGACACGAGAATGCACGGCCTGTGCAGTCGGACACGATAATGCATGGCCTGTGCAGTTGGAAACGAAAATGCGCGACTTATGCAGTTGGACACGAGAATAAGCAGCCTGTGCAGTTGGACACATGAATGGGCGGCCTGTGCATTTGGACACGAGAATGGACGGCCTGTGCATTTGGACACGAGAATGCACGGCCTGTGCATTAGGACACGAGAATGCATGGCCTGTCCAGTTGGACACGAGAATGCGCGGCCTGTGCATTTGGACACGAGAATGCACGGCCTGTGCATTAGGACATGAGAATGCGCGGCCTGTGCAGTTGGACAAGAGAATTAGCGGCCTGTGCAGTTGGACACGAGAATGGGCGGCATGTGCAGTTGGACACGAGAATGGGCGGCCTGTGCATGTGGACACGAGAATGGGCGGCATGTGCATTTGGACACGAGTATGCACGGCCTGTGCATTTGGACACGAGAATGCATGGCCTATGCAGTTGGACACGAGAATATATGGCCTGTGCAGTTGGACACGAGAATGCGCGCCTGTGCAGTTTGACACGAGAACGCGCGACCTGTACAGTAGGACACGAGAATGGCAGCCTGTGCAGTTGGACACGAAAAAGCGAGGTCTGTGCATTTGGACACGATAATGCGCGGCCTGTGCAGTCGGACACGGGAATGCCTGACCTGTGCAATGGACACGAGAATGGGCGGCCTGTGCAGTTGGCTACGAAAATGCGCGACTTGTGCAGTTGGACACGAGAATGGGCGGCCTGTGCATTTGGACACGAGAATGCACGGCCTGTGCACTTGGACACGAGAATGCATGGCCTGTGCAGTTGGACACGTAAATGCGCGGCATGTGCAGTTGGACACGAGAATGCGCGGCCTGTGCATTTGGACACGAGAATGCATGGCCTGTGCAGTTGGACACGAGAATGCGCGGCATGTGCAGATGGACACGAGAATGCACGGCCTGTGCAGTTGGACAAGAGAATTAGCGGCCTGTGCAGTTGGACACGAGAATGGGCGGCATGTGCAGTTCGACACGAGAATGGGCGGCCTGTGCATTTGGACACGAGAATGGGCGGCCTGTGCATTTGGACACGAGAATGCAAGGCCTGTGCATTTGGACACGAGAATGCATGGCCTGTGCAGTTGGACACGAGAATATATGGCCTGTGCAGTTGGACACGAGAATGCGCGCCTGTGCAGTTGGACACGAGAATGCGCGACCTGTACAGTAGGACACGAGAATGGCAGCCTATGCAGTTGGACACGAAAAAGCGAGGTCTGTGCATTTGGACACGAGAATGCGCGGCCTGTGCAGTCGGACACGGGAATGCGTGACCTGTGCAATGGACACGAGAATGGGCGGCCTGTGCAGTTGGACACGAAAATGCGCGACTTGTGCAGTTGGACACGACAATGGGCGGCCTGTGCATTTGGACACGAGAATGCACGGCCTGTGCATTAGGACAAGAGAATGCATGGCCTGTGCAGTTGGACACGTAAATGCGCGGCATGTGCAGTTGTTACGAGAATGCGCGGCCTGTGCAGTTGGACAAGAGAATTAGCGGCCTGTGCAGTTGGACACGAGAATGGGCGGCTGTGCATTTGGACACGAGAATGGGCGGCCTGTGCATTTGGACACGAGAATGCATGGCCTGTGCAGTTGGACACGTGAATGCGCGGCATGTGCTGTTGGACACGAGAATGCGCGGCCTGTGCAGTTGGACAAGAGAATGGGCGGCCTGTGCATTTGGACACGAGAATGGGCGGCCTGTGCATTTGGACACGAGAATGCACGGCCTGTGCATTTGGACACGAGAATGCATGGCCTGTGCAGTTGGACACGTAAATGCGCGGCATGTGCAGTTGGACACGGGAATGCGCGACCTGTGCAGTTTGACAAGAGAATTAGCGGCCTGTGCAGTTGGACACGAGAATGGGCGGCCTGTGCATTTGGACACGAGAATGGGCGGCCTGTGCATTTGGACACGAGAATGCACGGCCTGTGCATTTGGACACGAGAATGCATGGCCTGTGCAGTTGGACACGAGAATGGGCGGCCTGTGCATTTGGACACGAGAATGCACGGCCTGTGCATTTGGACACGAGAATGCATGGCCTGTGCAGTTGGACACGAGAATGCGCGGCATGTGCAGATGGACACGAGAATGCGCGGCCTGTGCAGTTGGACAAGAGAATTAGCGGCCTGTGCAGTTGGACACGAGAATGCATGCCCTGTGCAATGGACACGTGAATGGGCGGCCTGTGCAGTTGGACACGAAAATGCGCTACTTGTGCAGTTGGACACGAGAATGGGCGGCCTGTGCATTTCGACACGAGAATGCACGGCCTGTGCATTTGGACACGAGAATGCATGGCCTGTGCAGTTGGACACGTAAATGCGCGGCATGTGCATTTGGACACGAGAATGCACGGCCTGTGCATTTGGACACGAGAATGCATGGCCTGTGCAGTTGGACACGTAAATGCGCGGCATGTGCAGTTGGACACGAGAATGCGCGGCCTGTGCATTTCGACACGAGAATGGGCGGCCTGTGCAGTTGGACACGAAAATGCGCGACTTGTGCAGTTGGACACGTGAATGGGCGGCCTGTGCATTTGGACACGAGAATGCACGGCCTGTGCATTTGGACACGAGAATGCATGGCCTGTGCAGTTGGACACGTAAATGCGCGGCATGTGCAGTTGGACACGAGAATGCGCGGCCTGTGCAGTTGGACAAGGGAATTAGCGGCCTGTGCAGTTGGACACGAGAATGGGCGGCCTGTGCATTTGGACACGAGAATGCATGGCCTGTGCAGTTGGACACGTGAATGCGCGGCATGTGCTGTAGGACACGAGAATGCGCGGCCTGTGCAGTTGGACAAGAGAATTAGCGGCCTGTGCAGTTGGACACGAGAATGGGCGGCATGTGCAGTTGGACACGAGAATGGGCGGCCTGTGCATTTGGACACGAGAATGGGCGGCCTGTGCATTAGGACACGAGAATGCACGGCCTGTGCATTTGGACACGAGAATGCACGGCCTGTGCAGTTGGACACGATAATGCATGGCCTGTGCAGTTGGACACGAGAATGCGCGACATGTGCAGTTGGACACGAGAATGCGCGGCCTGTGCAGTTGGACAAGAGAATTAGCGGCCTGTGCAGTTGGACACGAGAATGGGCGGCATGTGCAGTTGGACACGAGAATGGGCGGCCTGTGCATTTGGACACGAGAATGGGCGGCCTGTGCATTTGGACACGAGAATGCAAGGCCTGTGCATTTGGACACGAGAATGCATGGCCTGTGCAGTTGGACACGAGAATATATGGCCTGTGCAGTTGGACACGAGAATGCGCGCCTGTGCAGTTGGACACGAGAATGCGCGACCTGTACAATAGGACACGAGAATGGCAGCCTGTGCAGTTGGACACGAAAAAGCGAGGTCTGTGCATTTGGACACGTGAATGCGCGGACTGTGCAGTCGGACACGGGAATGCGTGACCTGTGCAATGGACACGAGAATGGGCGGCCTGTGCAGTTGGACACGAAAATGCGCGACTTGTGCAGTTGGACACGTGAATGGGCGGCCTGTGCATTTGGACACGAGAATGCACGGCCTGTGCATTTGGACACGAGAATGCATGGCCTGTGCAGTTGGACACGTAAATGCGCGGCATGTGCAGTTGGACACGAGAATGCGCGGCCTGTGCAGTTGGACAAGGGAATTAGCGGCCTGTGCAGTTGGACACGAGAATGGGCGGCCTGTGCATTTGGACACGAGAATGCATGGCCTGTGCAGTTGGACACGTGAATGCGCGGCATGTGCTGTAGGACACGAGAATGCGCGGCCTGTGCAGTTGGACAAGAGAATTAGCGGCCTGTGCAGTTGGACACGAGAATGGGCGGCATGTGCAGTTGGACACGAGAATGGGCGGCCTGTGCATTTGGACACGAGAATGGGCGGCCTGTGCATTAGGACACGAGAATGCACGGCCTGTGCATTTGGACACGAGAATGCACGGCCTGTGCAGTTGGACACGATAATGCATGGCCTGTGCAGTTGGACACGAGAATGCGCGACATGTGCAGTTGGACACGAGAATGGGCGGCCTGTGCAGTTGGACACGAGAATGGGCGGTCTGTGCATTTGGACACGAGAATGGGCGGCCTGTGCATTTGGACGCGAGAATGCACGGCCTGTGCAGTGGGACACGAGAATGCATGGCCTGTGCAGTTGGACACGAGAATCCATGGCCAGTGCAGATGGACACGAGAATGCGCGCCTGTGCAGTTGGACACGAGAATGCGCGACCAGTACAGTAGGACACGAGAATGCGTGATTTGTGTAATGGACACGAGAATGGGCGGCCTGTGCAGTTGGATACGAAAATGCGCGACTTGTGCAGTTGGACACGAGAATGGGCTGCCTGTGCATATGGACACGAGAATGGACGGCCTGTGCACTTGGACACGAGAATGCACGGCCTGTGCATTAGGACACGAGAATGCATGGCCTGTGCAGTTGGACACGAGAATATATGGCCTGTGCAGTTGGACACGAGAATGCGCGCCTGTGCAGTTGGACACGAAAAAGCGAGGTCTGTGCATTTGGACACGATAATGCGCGGCCTGTGCAGTCGGACACGGGAATGCCTGACCTGTGCAATGGACACGAGAATGGGCGGCCTGTGCAGTTGGCTACGAAAATGCGCGACTTGTGTAGTTGGACACGAGAATGGGCGACCTGTGCATTTGGACACGAGAATGCACGGCCTGTGCATTTGGACACGAGAATGCATGGCCTGTGCAGTTGGACACGTAAATGCGCGGCATGTGCAGTTGGACACGAGAATGCGCGGCCTGTGCATTTGGACACGAGAGTGCATGGCCTGTGCAGTTGGACACGAGAATGCGCGGCATGTGCAGATGGACACGAGAATGCGCGGCCTGTGCAGTTGGACAAGAGAATTAGCGGCCTGTGCAGTTGGACACGAGAATGGGCGGCATGTGCAGTTCGACACGAGAATGGGCGGCCTGTGCATTTGGACACGAGAATGGGCGGCCTGTGCATTTGGACACGAGAATGCAAGGCCTGTGCATTTGGACACGAGAATGCATGGCCTGTGCAGTTGGACACGAGAATATATGGCCTGTGCAGTTGGACACGAGAATGCGCGCCTGTGCAGTTGGACACGAGAATGCGCGACCTGTACAGTAGGACACGAGAATGGCAGCCTATGCAGTTGGACACGAAAAAGCGAGGTCTGTGCATTTGGACACGAGAATGCGCGGCCTGTGCAGTCGGACACGGGAATGCGTGACCTGTGCAATGGACACGAGAATGGGCGGCCTGTGCAGTTGGACACGAAAATGCGCGACTTGTGCAGTTGGACACGACAATGGGCGGCCTGTGCATTTGGACACGAGAATGCACGGCCTGTGCATTTGGGCAAGAGAATGCATGGCCTGTGCAGTTGGACACGTAAATGCGCGGCATGTGCAGTTGTCACGAGAATGCGCGGCCTGTGCAGTTGGACAAGAGAATTAGCGGCCTGTGCAGTTGGACACGAGAATGGGCGGCTGTGCATTTGGACACGAGAATGGGCGGCCTGTGCATTTGGACACGAGAATGCATGGCCTGTGCAGTTGGACACGTGAATGCGCGGCATGTGCTGTTGGACACCAGAATGCGCGGCCTGTGCAGTTGGACAAGAGAATGGGCGGCCTGTGCATTTGGACACGAGAATGGGCGGCCTGTGCATTTGGACACGAGAATGCACGGCCTGTGCATTTGGACACGAGAATGCATGGCCTGTGCAGTTGGACACGTAAATGCGCGGCATGTGCAGTTGGACACGGGAATGCGCGGCCTGTGCAGTTTGACAAGAGAATTAGCGGCCTGTGCAGTTGAACACGAGAATTGGCGGCCTGTGCATTTGGACACGAGAATGGGCGGCCTGTGCATTTGGACACGAGAATGCACGGCCTGTGCATTTGGACACGAGAATGCATGGCCTGTGCAGTTGGACACGAGAATGGGCGGCCTGTGCATTTGGACACGAGAATGCACGGCCTGTGCATTTGGACACGAGAATGCATGGCCTGTGCAGTTGGACACGAGAATGCGCGGCATGTGCAGATGGACACGAGAATGCGCGGCCTGTGAAGTTGGACAAGAGAATTAGCGGCCTGTGCAGTTGGACACGAGAATGCATGCCCTGTGCAATGGACACGTGAATGGGCGGCCTGTGCAGTTGGACACGAAAATGCGCTACTTGTGCAGTTGGACACGAGAATGGGCGGCCTGTGCATTTCGACACGAGAATGCATGGCCTGTGCAGTTGGACACGAGAATGCGCGGCATGTGCAGATGGACACGAGAATGCGCGGCCTGTGCAGTTGGACAAGAGAATTAGCGGCCTGTGCAGTTGGACACGAGAATGGGCGGCATGTGCAGTTGGACACGAGAATGGGCGGCCTGTGCATTTGGACACGAGAATGCACGGCCTGTGCATTTGGACACGAGAATGAATGGCCTGTGCAGTTGGACACGTGAATGCGCGGCATGTGCTGTTGGACACGAGAATGCGCGGCCTGTGCATTTGGACACGAGAATGGACGGCCTGTGCATTTGGACACGAGAATGCACGGCCTGTGCATTTGGACACGAGAATGCATGGCCTGTGCAGTTGGACACGAGAATGGGCGGCCTGTGCATTTGGACACGAGAATGCACGGCCTGTGCATTTGGACACGAGAATGCATGGCCTGTGCAGTTGGACACGAGAATGCGCGGCATGTGCAGATGGACACGAGAATGCGCGGCCTGTGCAGTTGGACAAGAGAATTAGCGGCCTGTGCAGTTGGACACGAGAATGCATGCCCTGTGCAATGGACACGTGAATGGGCGGCCTGTGCAGTTGGACACGAAAATGCGCTACTTGTGCAGTTGGACACGAGAATGGGCGGCCTGTGCATTTCGACACGAGAATGCATGGCCTGTGCAGTTGGACACGAGAATGCGCGGCATGTGCAGATGGACACGAGAATGCGCGGCCTGTGCAGTTGGACAAGAGAATTAGCGGCCTGTGCAGTTGGACACGAGAATGGGCGGCCTGTGCATTTGGACACGAGAATGCACGGCCTGTGCATTTGGACACGAGAATGAATGGCCTGTGCAGTTGGACACGTGAATGCGCGGCATGTGCTGTTGGACACGAGAATGCGCGGCCTGTGCATTTGGACACGAGAATGGACGGCCTGTGCATTTGGACACGAGAATGCACGGCCTGTGCATTTGGACACGAGAATGCATGGCCTGTGCAGTTGGACACGAGAATGGGCGGCCTGTGCATTTGGACACGAGAATGCACGGCCTGTGCAGTTGGACACGATAATGCATGGCCTGTGCAGTGGGACACGAGAATGCGCGGCATGTGCAGTTGGACACGAGAATGGGCGGCCTGTGCAGTTGGACACGAGAATGGGCGGTCTGTGCATTTGGACACGAGAATGCACGGCCTGTGCATTTGGACACGAGAATGCGCGGCCTGTGCAGTTGGACAAAAGAATTAGCGGCCTGTGCAGTTGGACACGAGAATGGGCGGCCTGTGCAGTTGGACACGGGAATGCGTGACCTGTGCAATGGACACGAGAATGGGCGGCCTGTGCAGTTGGACACGAAAATGCGCGACTTGTGCAGTTGGACACGAGAATGGGCGGCCTGTGCATTTGGACACGAGAATGCACGGCCTGTGCATTTGGACACGAGAATGCTTGGCCTGTGCAGTTGGACACGTAAATGCGCGGCATGTGCAGTTGGACACGAGAATGCGCGGCATGTGCAGTTGGACACGAGAATGGGCGGCCTGTGCATTTGGACTCGAGAATGGGCGGCCTGTGCATTTGGACACGAGAATGCACGGCCTGTGCATTTGAACACGAGAATGCGCGGCATGTGCTGTTGGAGACGAGATTGCGCGGCCTGTGCAGTTGGACAAGAGAATTAGCGGCCTGTGCAGTTGGACACGAGAATGGGCGGCATTTGCAGCTGGACACGAGAATGGGCGGCCTGTGCATTTTGAACGAGGATTGGCGGCCTGTGCATTTGGACACGAGAATGCATGGCGTGTGCAGTTGGACACGAGAATATATGGCCTGTGCAGTTGGACACGAGAATGCGCGCCTGTGCAGTTGGACACGAGAAGCGCGACCTGTACAGTAGGACACGAGAATGGGCAGCCTGTGCAGTTGGACACGAAAAAGCAAGGTCTGTGCATTTGGACAAGAGAATGCGCGGCCTGTGCAGTCGGACACGGGAATGCGTGACCTGTGCAGTTGGACACGAGAATGCGCGGCATGTGCAGTTGGACACGGGAATGCGCGGCCTGTGCATTTTGACAAGAGAATTAGCGGCCTGTGCAGTTGGACACGAGAATGGGCGGCCTGTGCATTTGGACACGAGAATGGGCGGCCTGTGCATTTGGACACGAGAATGCACGGCCTGTGCATTTGGACACGAGAAGTCATGGCCTGTGCAGTTGGACACGAGAATGGGCGGCCTGTGCATTTGGACACGAGAATGCACGGCCTGTGCATTTGGACACGAGAATGCATGGCCTGTGCAGTTGGACACGAGAATGCGCGGCATGTGCAGATGGACACGAGAATGCGCGGCCTGTGCAGTTGGACAAGAGAATTAGCGGCCTGTGCAGTTGGACACGAGAATGCATGCCCTGTGCAATGGACACGTGAATGGGCGGCCTGTGCAGTTGGACACGAAAATGCGCTACTTGTGCAGTTGGACACGAGAATGGGCGGCCTGTGCATTTCGACACGAGAATGCATGGCCTGTGCAGTTGGACACGAGAATGCGCGGCATGTGCAGATGGACACGAGAATGCGCGGCCTGTGCAGTTGGACAAGAGAATTAGCGGCCTGTGCAGTTGGACACGAGAATGGGCGGCATGTGCAGTTGGACACGAGAATGGGCGGCCGGTGCATTTGGACACGAGAATGGGCGGCCTGTGCATTTGGACACGAGAATGCAAGGCCTGTGCATTTGGACACGAGAATGCATGGCCTGTGCAGTTGGACACGAGAATGCGCGGCCTGTGCAGTTGGACAAGAGAATTAGCGGCCTGTGTAGTTGGACATGAGAATGCGCGGCCTGTGCAGTTGGACACGAGAATGGGCGGCCTGTGCAGTTGGACACGAAAATGCGCGACTTGTGCAGTTGGACACGAGAATGGGCGGCCTGTGCATTTGGACACGAGAATACACGGCCTGTGCATTTGGACACGAGAATGCATGGCCTGTGCAGTTGGACACGAGAATGCGCGGCATGTGCAGTTGGACACGAGAATGCGCGGCCTGTGCAGTTGGACAAGAGAATTAGCGGCCTGTGCAGTTGGACACGAAAATGGGCGGCATGTGCAGTTGGACACGAGAATGGGCGGCCTGTGCATGTGGACACGAGAATGGGCGGCATGTGCATTTGGACACGAGTATGCACGGCCTGTGCATTTGGACACGAGAATGCATGGCCTATGCAGTTGGACACGAGAATATATGGCCTGTGCAGTTGGACACGAGAATGCGCGCCTGTGCAGTTTGACACGAGAACGCGCGACCTGTACAGTAGGACACGAGAATGGCAGCCTGTGCAGTTGGACACGAAAAAGCGAGGTCTGTGCATTTGGACACGATAATGCGCGGCCTGTGCAGTCGGACACGGGAATGCCTGACCTGTGCAATGGACACGAGAATGGGCGGCCTGTGCAGTTGGCTACGAAAATGCGCGACTTGTGCAGTTGGACACGAGAATGGGCGGCCTGTGCATTTGGACACGAGAATGCACGGCCTGTGCATTTGGACACGAGAATGCATGGCCTGTGCAGTTGGACACGTAAATGCGCGGCATGTGCAGTTGGACACGAGAATGCGCGGCCTGTGCATTTGGACACGAGAATGCATGGCCTGTGCAGTTGGACACGAGAATGGGCGGCCTGTGCATTTCGACACGAGAATGCATGGCCTGTGCAGTTGGACACGAGAATGCGCGGCATGTGCAGATGGACACGAGAATGCGCGGCCTGTGCAGTTGGACAAGAGAATTAGCGGCCTGTGCAGTTGGACACGAGAATGGGCGGCATGTGCAGTTGGACACGAGAATGGGCGGCCGGTGCATTTGGACACGAGAATGGGCGGCCTGTGCATTTGGACACGAGAATGCAAGGCCTGTGCATTTGGACACGAGAATGCATGGCCTGTGCAGTTGGACACGAGAATATATGGCCTGTGCAGTTGGACACGAGAATGCGCGCCTGTGCAGTTGGACACGAGAATGCGCGACCTGTACAATAGGATACGAGAATGGCAGCCTGTGCAGTTGGACACGAAAAAGCGAGGTCTGTGCATTTGGACACGTGAATGCGCGGCCTGTGCAGTCGGACACGGGAATGCGTGACCTGTGCAATGGACACGAGAATGGGCGGCCTGTGCAGTTGGACACGAAAATGCGCGACTTGTGCAGTTGGACACGTGAATGGGCGGCCTGTGCATTTGGACACGAGAATGCACGGCCTGTGCATTTGGACACGAGAATGCATGGCCTGTGCAGTTGGACACGTAAATGCGCGGCATGTGCAGTTGGACACGAGAATGCGCGGCCTGTGCAGTTGGACAAGGGAATTAGCGGCCTGTGCAGTTGGACACGAGAATGGGCGGCCTGTGCATTTGGACTAGAGAATGCATGGCCTGTGCAGTTGGACACGTGAATGCGCGGCATGTGCTGTAGGACACGAGAATGCGCGGCCTGTGCAGTTGGACAAGAGAATTAGCGGCCTGTGCAGTTGGACACGAGAATGGGCGGCATGTGCAGTTGGACACGAGAATGGGCGGCCTGTGCATTTGGACACGAGAATGGGCGGCCTGTGCATTAGGACACGAGAATGCACGGCCTGTGCATTTGGACACGAGAATGCACGGTCTGTGCAGTTGGACACGATAATGCATGGCCTGTGCAGTTGGACACGAGAATGCGCGGCCTGTGCAGTTGGACAAGAGAATTAGCGGCCTGTGCAGTTGGACACGAGAATGGGCGGCCTGTGCAGTTGGACACGAGAATAGGCGGTCTGTGCATTTGGACACGAGAATGCACGGCCTGTGCATTTGGACACGAGAATGCATGGCCTGTGCAGTTGGACACGAGAATGGGCGGCCTGTGCATTTGGACACGAGAATGCACGGCCTGTGCAGTCGGACTCGATAATGCATGGCCTGTGCAGTTGGACACGAGAATGCGCGGCATGTGCAGTTGGACACGAGAATGGGCGGCCTGTGCAGTTGAACACGAGAATGGGCGGTCTGTGCATTTGGACACGAGAATGCACGGCCTGTGCAGTCGGACACGATAATGCATGGCCTGTGCAGTTGGAAACGAAAATGCGCGACTTATGCAGTTGGACACGAGAATAAGCAGCCTGTGCAGTTGGACACATGAATGGGCGGCCTGTGCATTTGGACACGAGAATGGACGGCCTGTGCATTTGGACACGAGAATGCACGGCCTGTGCATTAGGACACGAGAATGCATGGCCTGTCCAGTTGGACACGAGAATGCGCGGCCTGTGCATTTGGACACGAGAATGCACGGCCTGTGCATTAGGACACGAGAATGCATGGCCTGTCCAGTTGGACACGAGAATGCGCGGCCTGTGCAGTTGGACAAGAGAATTAGCGGCCTGTGTAGTTGGACATGAGAATGCGCGGCCTGTGCAGTTGGACACGAGAATGGGCGGCCTGTGCAGTTGGACACGAAAATGCGCGACTTGTGCAGTTGGACACGAGAATGGGCGGCCTGTGCATTTGGACACGAGAATACACGGCCTGTGCATTTGGACACGAGAATGCATGGCCTGTGCAGTTGGACACGAGAATGCGCGGCATGTGCAGTTGGACACGAGAATGCGCGGCCTGTGCAGTTGGACAAGAGAATTAGCGGCCTGTGCAGTTGGACACGAGAATGGGCGGCATGTGCAGTTGGA
Organism: Lasius fuliginosus; assembly: GCA_949152495.1. NCBI lineage: Eukaryota > Metazoa > Arthropoda > Insecta > Hymenoptera > Formicidae > Lasius > Lasius fuliginosus. The sequence goes on along the minus strand of CASCJU010000179.1, from coordinate 49,804 downwards.
CACGAGAATGGGCGGCCTGTGCATGTGGACACGAGAATGGGCGGCATGTGCATTTGGACACGAGTATGCACGGCCTGTGCATTTGGACACGAGAATGCATGGCCTATGCAGTTGGACACGAGAATATATGGCCTGTGCAGTTGGACACGAGAATGCGCGCCTGTGCAGTTTGACACGAGAACGCGCGACCTGTACAGTAGGACACGAGAATGGCAGCCTGTGCAGTTGGACACGAAAAAGCGAGGTCTGTGCATTTGGACACGATAATGCGCGGCCTGTGCAGTCGGACACGGGAATGCCTGACCTGTGCAATGGACACGAGAATGGGCGGCCTGTGCAGTTGGCTACGAAAATGCGCGACTTGTGCAGTTGGACACGAGAATGGGCGGCCTGTGCATTTGGACACGAGAATGCACGGCCTGTGCACTTGGACACGAGAATGCATGGCCTGTGCAGTTGGACACGTAAATGCGCGGCATGTGCAGTTGGACACGAGAATGCGCGGCCTGTGCATTTGGACACGAGAATGCATGGCCTGTGCAGTTGGACACGAGAATGCGCGGCATGTGCAGATGGACACGAGAATGCACGGCCTGTGCAGTTGGACAAGAGAATTAGCGGCCTGTGCAGTTGGACACGAGAATGGGCGGCATGTGCAGTTCGACACGAGAATGGGCGGCCTGTGCATTTGGACACGAGAATGGGCGGCCTGTGCATTTGGACACGAGAATGCAAGGCCTGTGCATTTGGACACGAGAATGCATGGCCTGTGCAGTTGGACACGAGAATATATGGCCTGTGCAGTTGGACACGAGAATGCGCGCCTGTGCAGTTGGACACGAGAATGCGCGACCTGTACAGTAGGACACGAGAATGGCAGCCTATGCAGTTGGACACGAAAAAGCGAGGTCTGTGCATTTGGACACGAGAATGCGCGGCCTGTGCAGTCGGACACGGGAATGCGTGACCTGTGCAATGGACACGAGAATGGGCGGCCTGTGCAGTTGGACACGAAAATGCGCGACTTGTGCAGTTGGACACGACAATGGGCGGCCTGTGCATTTGGACACGAGAATGCACGGCCTGTGCATTTGGACAAGAGAATGCATGGCCTGTGCAGTTGGACACGTAAATGCGCGGCATGTGCAGTTGTCACGAGAATGCGCGGCCTGTGCAGTTGGACAAGAGAATTAGCGGCCTGTGCAGTTGGACACGAGAATGGGCGGCTGTGCATTTGGACACGAGAATGGGCGGCCTGTGCATTTGGACACGAGAATGCATGGCCTGTGCAGTTGGACACGTGAATGCGCGGCATGTGCTGTTGGACACGAGAATGCGCGGCCTGTGCAGTTGGACAAGAGAATGGGCGGCCTGTGCATTTGGACACGAGAATGGGCGGCCTGTGCATTTGGACACGAGAATGCACGGCCTGTGCATTTGGACACGAGAATGCATGGCATGTGCAGTTGGACACGTAAATGCGCGGCATGTGCAGTTGGACACGGGAATGCGCGGCCTGTGCAGTTTGACAAGAGAATTAGCGGCCTGTGCAGTTGGACACGAGAATGGGCGGCCTGTGCATTTGGACACGAGAATGGGCGGCCTGTGCATTTGGACACGAGAATGCACGGCCTGTGCATTTGGACACGAGAATGCATGGCCTGTGCAGTTGGACACGAGAATGGGCGGCCTGTGCATTTGGACACGAGAATGCACGGCCTGTGCATTTGGACACGAGAATGCATGGCCTGTGCAGTTGGACACGAGAATGCGCGGCATGTGCAGATTGTCACGAGAATGCGCGGCCTGTGCAGTTGGACAAGAGAATTAGCGGCCTGTGCAGTTGGACACGAGAATGCATGCCCTGTGCAATGGACACGTGAATGGGCGGCCTGTGCAGTTGGACACGAAAATGCGCTACTTGTGCAGTTGGACACGAGAATGGGCGGCCTGTGCATTTCGACACGAGAATGCATGGCCTGTGCAGTTGGACACGAGAATGCGCGGCATGTGCAGATGGACACGAGAATGCGCGGCCTGTGCAGTTGGACAAGAGAATTAGCGGCCTGTGCAGTTGGACACGAGAATGGGCGGCATGTGCAGTTGGACACGAGAATGGGCGGCCTGTGCATTTGGACACGAGAATGGGCGGCCTGTGCATTTGGACACGAGAATGCAAGGCCTGTGCATTTGGACACGAGAATGCATGGCCTGTGCAGTTGGACACGAGAATATATGGCCTGTGCAGTTGGACACGAGAATGCGCGCCTGTGCAGTTGGACACGAGAATGCGCGACCTGTACAATAGGACACGAGAATGGCAGCCTGTGCAGTTGGACACGAAAAAGCGAGGTCTGTGCATTTGGACACGTGAATGCGCGGACTGTGCAGTCGGACACGGGAATGCGTGACCTGTGCAATGGACACGAGAATGGGCGGCCTGTGCAGTTGGACACGAAAATGCGCGACTTGTGCAGTTGGACACGTGAATGGGCGGCCTGTGCATTTGGACACGAGAATGCACGGCCTGTGCATTTGGACACGAGAATGCATGGCCTGTGCAGTTGGACACGTAAATGCGCGGCATGTGCAGTTGGACACGAGAATGCGCGGCCTGTGCAGTTGGACAAGGGAATTAGCGGCCTGTGCAGTTGGACACGAGAATGGGCGGCCTGTGCATTTGGACACGAGAATGCATGGCCTGTGCAGTTGGACACGTGAGTGCGCGGCATGTGCTGTAGGACACGAGAATGCGCGGCCTGTGCAGTTGGACAAGAGAATTAGCGGCCTGTGCAGTTGGACACGAGAATGGGCGGCATGTGCAGTTGGACACGAGAATGGGCGGCCTGTGCATTTGGACACGAGAATGGGCGGCCTGTGCATTAGGACACGAGAATGCACGGCCTGTGCATTTGGACACGAGAATGCACGGCCTGTGCAGTTGGACACGATAATGCATGGCCTGTGCAGTTGGACACGAGAATGCGCGACATGTGCAGTTGGACACGAGAATGCGCGGCCTGTGCAGTTGGACAAGAGAATTAGCGGCCTGTGCAGTTGGACACGAGAATGGGCGGCATGTGCAGTTGGACACGAGAATGGGCGGCCTGTGCATTTGGACACGAGAATGGGCGGCCTGTGCATTTGGACACGAGAATGCAAGGCCTGTGCATTTGGACACGAGAATGCATGGCCTGTGCAGTTGGACACGAGAATATATGGCCTGTGCAGTTGGACACGAGAATGCGCGCCTGTGCAGTTGGACACGAGAATGCGCGACCTGTACAATAGGACACGAGAATGGCAGCCTGTGCAGTTGGACACGAAAAAGCGAGGTCTGTGCATTTGGACACGTGAATGCGCGGACTGTGCAGTCGGACACGGGAATGCGTGACCTGTGCAATGGACACGAGAATGGGCGGCCTGTGCAGTTGGACACGAAAATGCGCGACTTGTGCAGTTGGACACGTGAATGGGCGGCCTGTGCATTTGGACACGAGAATGCACGGCCTGTGCATTTGGACACGAGAATGCATGGCCTGTGCAGTTGGACACGTAAATGCGCGGCATGTGCAGTTGGACACGAGAATGCGCGGCCTGTGCAGTTGGACAAGGGAATTTGCGGCCTGTGCAGTTGGACACGAGAATGGGCGGCCTGTGCATTTGGACACGAGAATGCATGGCCTGTGCAGTTGGACACGTAAATGCGCGGCATGTGCTGTAGGACACGAGAATGCGCGGCCTGTGCAGTTGGACAAGAGAATTAGCGGCCTGTGCAGTTGGACACGTGAATGCGCGGCATGTGCTGTTGGACACGAGAATGCGCGGCCTGTGCATTTGGACACGAGAATGGACGGCCTGTGCATTTGGACACGAGAATGCACGGCCTGTGCATTTGGACACGAGAATGCATGGCCTGTGCAGTTGGACACGAGAATGGACGGCCTGTGCAGTTGGATACGAAAATGCGCGACTTGTGCAGTTGGACACGAGAATGGGCGGCCTGTGCATATGGACACGAGAATGGACGGCCTGTGCACTTGGACACGAGAATGCACGGCCTGTGCATTAGGACACGAGAATGCATGGCCTGTGCAGTGGGACACGAGAATGCATGGCCTGTGCAGTTGGACACGAGAATGCGCGGTCTGTGCAGTTGGACAAGAGAATTAGCGGCCTGTGCATTTGGACACGAGAATGGACGGCCTGTGCATTTGGACACGAGAATGCACGGCCTGTGCATTTGGACACGAGAATGCACGGCCTGTGCATTTGGACACGAGAATGCATGGCCTGTGCAGTTGGACACGTGAATGCGCGGCATGTGCTGTTGGACACGAGAATGCGCGGCCTGTGCATTTGGACACGAGAATGGACGGCCTGTGCATTTGGACACGAGAATGCACGGCCTGTGCATTTGGACACGAGAATGCATGGCCTGTGCAGTTGGACACGAGAATGGACGGCCTGTGCATTTGGACACGAGAATGCACGGCCTGTGCAGTTGGACACGATAATGCATGGCCTGTGCAGTTGGACACGAGAATACGCGGCATGTGCAGTTGGACACGAGAATGGGCGGCCTGTGCAGTTGGACACGAGAATAGGCGGTCTGTGCATTTGGACACGAGAATGCACGGCCTGTGCATTTGGACACGAGAATGCATGGCCTGTGCAGTTGGAAACGAGAATGGGCGGCCTGTGCATTTGGACACGAGAATGCACGGCCTGTGCAGTCGGACACGATAATGCATGGCCTGTGCAGTTGGACACGAGAATGCGCGGCATGTGCAGTTGGACACGAGAATGGGCGGCCTGTGCAGTTGAACACGAGAATGGGCGGTCTGTGCATTTGGACACGAGAATGCACGGCCTGTGCAGTCGGACACGATAATGCATGGCCTGTGCAGTTGGAAACGAAAATGCGCGACTTATGCAGTTGGACACGAGAATAAGCAGCCTGTGCAGTTGGACACGTGAATGGGCGGCCTGTGCATTTGGACACGAGAATGGACGGCCTGTGCATTTGAACACGAGAATGCACGGCCTGTGCATTAGGACACGAGAATGCATGGCCTGTCCAGTTGGACACGAGAATGCGCGGCCTGTGCATTTGGACACGAGAATGCACGGCCTGTGCATTAGGACACGAGAATGCATGGCCTGTCCAGTTGGACACGAGAATGCGCGGCCTGTGCAGTTGGACAAGAGAATTAGCGGCCTGTGTAGTTGGACATGAGAATGCGCGGCCTGTGCAGTTGGACACGAGAATGGGCGGCCTGTGCAGTTGGACACGAAAATGCGCGACTTGTGCAGTTGGACACGAGAATGGGCGGCCTGTGCATTTGGACACGAGAATACACGGCCTGTGCATTTGGACACGAGAATGCATGGCCTGTGCAGTTGGACACGAGAATGCGCGGCATGTGCAGTTGGACACGAGAATGCGCGGCCTGTGCAGTTGGACAAGAGAATTAGCGGCCTGTGCAGTTGGACACGAGAATGGGCGGCATGTGCAGTTGGACACGAAAATGCGCGACTTGTGCAGTTGGACACGAGAATGGGCGGCCTGTGCATTTGGACACGAGAATGCACGGCCTGTGCATTTGGACACAAGAATGCATGGCCTGTGCAGTTGGACACGAGAATGCGCAGCCTGTGCAGTTGGACAAGAGAATTAGCGGCCTGTGCAGTTGGAAACGAGAATGGGCGGCCTGTGCATTTGGACACGAGAATGGGCGGCCTGTGCATTTGGACACGAGAATGCACGGCCTGTGCATTTGGACACGAAAGTGCATGGCCTGTGCAGTTGGACACGTGAATGCGCGGCATGTGCTGTTGGACACGAGAATGGGCGGCCTGTGCATTTGGACACGAGAATGCACGGCCTGTGCATTTGGAAACGAGAATGCATGGCCTGTGCAGTTGGGCACGAGAATGCATGGCCTGTGCAGTTGGACACGAGAATGGGCGGCTTGTGCATTTGGACACGAGAATGCACGGCCTGTGCAGTTGGACACGATAATGCATGGCCTGTGCAGTTGGACACGAGAATGCGCGGCATGTGCAGTTGGACACGGGAATGCGCGGCCTGTGCAGTTTGACAAGAGAATTAGCGGCCTGTGCAGATGGACACGAGAATGCGCGCCTGTGCAGTTGGACACGAGAATGCGCGACCTGTACAGTAGGACACGAGAATGGCAGCCTATGCAGTTGGACACGAAAAAACGAGGTCTGTGCATTTGGACACGAGAATGCGCGGCCTGTGCAGTCGGACACGGGAATGCGTGACCTGTGCAATGGACACGAGAATGGGCGGCCTGTGCAGTTGGACAAGAGAATTAGCGGCCTGTGCATTTGGACACGAGAATGCATGGCCTGTGCAGTTGGACACGAGAATATATGGCCTGTGCAGTTGGACACGAGAATGCGCGCCTGTGCAGTTGGACACGAGAATGCGCGACCTGTACAATAGGACACGAGAATGGCAGCCTGTGCAGTTGGACACGAAAAAGCGAGGTCTGTGCATTTGGACACGTGAATGCGCGGCCTGTGCAGTCGGACACGGGAATGCGTGACCTGTGAAATGCACACGAGAATGGGCGGCCTGTGCAGTTGGACACGAAAATGCGCGACTTGTGCAGTTGGACACGTGAATGGGCGGCCTGTGCATTTGGACACGAGAATGCACGGCCTGTGCATTTGGACACGAGAATGCATGGCCTGTGCAGTTGGACACGTAAATGCGCGGCATGTGCAGTTGGACACGAGAATGGGCGGCCTGTGCAGTTGGACAAGGGAATTAGCGGCCTGTGCAGTTGGACACGAGAATGGGCGGCCTGTGCATTTGGACTAGAGAATGCATGGCCTGTGCAGTTGGACACGTGAATGCGCGGCATGTGCTGTAGGACACGAGAATGCGCGGCCTGTGCAGTTGGACAAGAGAATTAGCGGCCTGTGCAGTTGGACACGAGAATGGGCGGCATGTGCAGTTGGACACGAGAATGGGCGGCCTGTGCATTTGGACACGAGAATGGGCGGCCTGTGCATTAGGACACGAGAATGCACGGCCTGTGCATTTGGACACGAGAATGCACGGCCTGTGCAGTTGGACACGATAATGCATGGCCTGTGCAGTTGGACACGAAAATGCGCGACATGTGCAGTTGGACACGAGAATGGGCGGCCTGTGCAGTTGGACACAAGAATGCGCGGCATGTGCAGTTGGACACGAGAATGCGCGGCCTGTGCAGTTGGACAAGAGAATTAGCGGCCTGTGCAGTTGGACACGAGAATGGGCGGCCTGTGCATTTGGAAACGAGAATGCATGGCCTGTGCAGTTGGGCACGAGAATGCATGGCCTGTGCAGTTGGACACGAGAATGGGCGGCTTGTGCATTTGGACACGAGAATGCACGGCCTGTGCAGTTGGACACGATAATGCATGGCCTGTGCAGTTGGTCACGAGAATGCGCGGCATGTGCAGTTGGACACGAGAATGGGTGGCCTGTGCAGTTGGACACGAGAATGGGCGGCTTGTGCATTTGGACACGAGAATGCACGGCCTGTGCAGTTGGACACGATAATGCATGGCCTGTGCAGTTGGACACGAGAATGCGCGGCATGTGCAGTTGGACACGAGAATGGGTGGCCTGTGCAGTTGGACACGAGAATGGGCGGTCTGTGCATTTGGACACAAGAATGCACGGCCTGTGCAGTTGGACACGAGAATGCATGGCCTGTGCAGTTGGACACTAGAATGCGCGGCCCGTGCAGTTGGACAAGAGAATTAGTGGCCTGTGTAGATGGACACGAGAATGCGCGACCTGTGCAGTAGGACACAAAAATACGCGATTTGTGCAATAGGACACGAGAACGCGCGTTCTTTGCAGGTGGACACGAGAATCCATGGCCTGTGGTGTTGGACACGAAAATGCGAGGCCTGTGCATTTAGACTCGAGAATGCAGGGCCTGTGCAATTGGACACGAGAATGCATGGCCTGTGCAGTTGGACACGAGAATGTGCGGCATGTGCAGATGGACACGAGAATGCGCGGCCTGTGCAGTTGGACAAGAGAATTAGCGGCCTGTGCAGTTGGACACGAGAATGGGCGGCCTGTGCATTTGGACACGAGAATGGGCGGCCTGTGCATTAGGACACGAGAATGCACGGCCTGTGCATTTGGACACGAGAATGCATGGCCTGTACAGTTGGACACGAGAATGCGCGGCATGTGCAGTTGGACACGAGAAAGCGGGGCCTGTGCAGTTGGACAAGAGAATTAGCGGCCTGTGCAGTTGGTCACGAAAATGGGCTGCCTGTGCAGATGGACACGAGAATGGGCGGCCTGTGCATTTGGACACGAGAATGCACGGCCTGTGCAGTTGGACACGATAATGCATGGCCTGTGCAGTTGGACACGAGAATGCGCGACATGTGCAGTTGGACACGAGAATGGGCGGCCTGTGCAGTTGGACACGATAATGGGCGGTCTGTGCATTTGGACACGAGAATGGGCGGCCTGTGCATTTGGACGCGAGAATGCACGGCCTGTGCAGTTGGACACGAGAATGCATGGCCTGTGCAGTTGGACACGAGAATCCATGGCCAGTGCAGATGGACACGAGAATGCGCGCCTGTGCAGGTGGACACGAGAATGCGCGACCAGCACAGTAGGACACGAGAATGCGTGATTAGTGTAATGGACACGAGAATGGGCGGCCTGTGCAGTTGGATACGAAAATGCGCGACTTGTGCAGTAGGACACGAGAATGGGCGGCCTGTGCATTTGGACACGAGAATGGACGGCCTGTGCACTTGGACACGAGAATGCACGGCCTGTGCATTAGGACACGAGAATGCATGGCCTGTGCAGTTGGACACAAGAATGCGCGGCATGTGCAGTTGGACACGAGAATGCGCGGCCTGTGCAGTTGTACAAGAGAATTAGCGGTCTGTGCAGTTGGACACGAGAATGGGCGGCCTGTGCATTTGGACACGAGAATGGGCGGCCTGTGCATTTGGACACGAGAATGCACGGCCTGTGCATTTGGACACGAGAATGCATGGCCTGTGCAGTTGGACACGTGAATGCGCGGCATGTGCTGTTGGACACGAGAATGCGCGGCCTGTGCATTTGGACACGAGAATGGACGGCCTGTGCATTTGGACACGAGAATCCACGGCCTGTGCATTTGGACACGAGAATGCATGGCCTGTGCAGTTGGACACGAGAATGGACGGCCTGTGCATTTGGACACGAGAATGCACGTCCTGTGCAGTTGGACACGATAATGCATGGCCTGTGCAGTTGGAAACGAGAATGCGCGGCATGTGCAGTTGGACACGAGAATGGGCGGCCTGTGCAGTTGGACACGAGAATAGGCGGTCTGTGCATTTGGACACGAGAATGCACGGCCTGTGCATTTGGACACGAGAATGCATGGCCTGTGCAGTTGGACATGAGAATGGGCGGCCTGTGCATTTGGACACGAGAATGCACGGCCTGTGCAGTCGGACACGATAATGCATGGCCTGTGCAGTTGGACACGAGAATGCGCGGCATGTGCAGTTGGACACGAGAATGGGCGGCCTGTGCAGTTGAACACGAGAATGGGCGGTCTGTGCATTTGGACACGAGAATGCACGACCTGTGCAGTCGGACACGATAATGCATGGCCTGTGCAGTTGGAAACGAAAATGCGCGACTTATGCAGTTGGACACGAGAATAAGCAGCCTGTGCAGTTGGACACGTGAATGGGCGGCCTGTGCATTTGGACACGAGAATGGACGGCCTGTGCATTTGGACACGAGAATGCACGGCCTGTGCATTAGGACACGAGAATGCATGGCCTGTCCAGTTGGACACGAGAATGCGCGGCCTGTGCAGTTGGACAAGAGAATTAGCGGCCTGTGTAGTTGGACATGAGAATGCGCGGCCTGTGCAGTTGGACACGAGAATGGGCGGCCTGTGCAGTTGGACACGAAAATGCGCGACTTGTGCAGTTGGACACGAGAATGGGCGGCCTGTGCATTTGGACACGAGAATACACGGCCTGTGCAGTTGGACACGTAAATGCGCGGCATGTGCAGTTGGACACGAGAATGCGCGGCCTGTGCAGTTGGACAAGAGAATTAGCGGCCTGTGCAGTTGGACACGAGAATGGGCGGCCTGTGCATTTGGACACGAGAATGCATGGCCTGTGCAGTTGGACATGTGAATGCGCGGCATGTGCTGTAGGACACGAGAATGCGCGGCCTGTGCAGTTGGACAAGAGAATTAGCGGCCTGTGCAGTTGGACACGAGAATGGGCGGCATGTGCAGTTGGACACGAGAATGGGCGGCCTGTGCATTTGGACACGAGAATGGGCAGCCTGTGCATTAGGACACGAGAATGCACGGCCTGTGCATTTGGACACGAGAATGCACGGCCTGTGCAGTTGGACACGATAATCCATGGCCTGTGCAGTTGGACACGAGAATGCGCGACATGTGCAGTTGGACACGAGAATGGGCGGCCTGTGCAGTTGGACACGAGAATGGGCGGTCTGTGCATTTGGACACGAGAATGGGCGGCCTGTGCATTTGGACGCGAGAATGCACGGCCTGTGCAGTTGGACACGAGAATGCATGGCCTGTGCAGTTGGACACGAGAATCCATGGCTAGTGCAGATGGACACGAGAATGCGCGCCTGTGCAGTTGGACACGAGAATGCGCGACCTGTGCAGTAGGACACGAGAATGCGTGATTTGTGTAATGGACACGAGAATGGGCGGCCTGTGCAGTGGGATACGAAAATGGGCGACTTGTGCAGTAAAACACGAGAATGGGCGGCCTGTGAATTTGGACACGAGAATGGACGGCCTGTGCATTTGGACACGAAATTGCACGGCCTGTGCATTAGGACACGAGAATGCATGGCCTGTGCAGTTGGACACAAGAATGCGCGGCATGTGCAGTTGGATACGAGAATGCGCGGCCTGTGCAGTTGGACAAGAGAATTAGTGGCCTGTGCAGTTGCACACGAGATTGGGCGGCCTGTGCATTTGGACACGAGAATGGGCGGCCTGTGCATTTGGACACGAGAATGCACGGCCTGTGATTTGGACACGAGAATGCATGGCCTGAGCAGTTGGACACGAGAATGCATGGCCTGTGCAGTTGGACACGAGAATGCGCGGCATGTGCAGTTGGACACGAGAATGCGCGGCCTGTGCAGTTGGACAAGAGAATTAGCGGCCTGTGCAGTTGGTCACGAAAATGGGCTGCCTGTGCAGATGGACACGAGAATGGGCGGCCTGTGCATTTGGACACGAGAATGCACGGCCTGTGCAGTTGGACACGATAATGCATGGCCTGTGCAGTTGGACACGAGAATGCGCGACATGTGCAGTTGGACACGAGAATGGGCGGCCTGTGCAGTTGGACACGAGAATGGGCGGTCTGTGCATTTGGACACGAGAATGGGCGGCCTGTGCATTTGGACGCGAGAATGCACGGCCTGTGCAGTTGGACACGAGAATGCATGGCCTGTGCAGTTGGACACGAGAATCCATGGCCAGTGCAGATGGACACGAGAATGCGCGCCTGTGCAGGTGGACACGAGAATGCGCGACCAGTACAGTAGGACACGAGAATGCGTGATTTGTGTAATGGACACGAGAATGGGCGGCCTGTGCAGTTGGATACGAAAATGCGCGACTTGTGCAGTTGGACACGAGAATGGGCGGCCTGTGCAGTTGGACACGAGAATAGGCGGTCTGTGCATTTGGACACGAGAATGCACGGCCTGTGCATTTGGACACGAGAATGCATGGCCTGTGAAGTTGGACATGAGAATGGGCGGCCTGTGCATTTGGACACGAGAATGCACGGCCTGTGCAGTCGGACACGATAATGCATGGCCTGTGCAGTTGGACACGAGAATGCGCGGCATGTGCAGTTGGACACGAGAATGGGCGGCCTGTGCAGTTGAACACGAGAATGGGCGGTCTGTGCATTTGGACACGAGAATGCACGACCTGTGCAGTCGGACACGATAATGCATGGCCTGTGCAGTTGGAAACGAAAATGCGCGACTTATGCAGTTGGACACGAGAATAAGCAGCCTGTGCAGTTGGACACGTGAATGGGCGGCCTGTGCATTTGGACACGAGAATGGACGGCCTGTGCATTTGGACACGAGAATGCACGGCCTGTGCATTAGGACACGAGAATGCATGGCCTGTCCAGTTGGACACGAGAATGCGCGGCCTGTGCAGTTGGACAAGAGAATTAGCGGCCTGTGTAGTTGGACATGAGAATGCGCGGCCTGTGCAGTTGGACACGAGAATGGGCGGCCTGTGCAGTTGGACACGAAAATGCGCGACTTGTGCAGTTGGACACGAGAATGGGCGGCCTGTGCATTTGGACACGAGAATACACGGCCTGTGCAGTTGGACACGTAAATGCGCGGCATGTGCAGTTGGACACGAGAATGCGCGGCCTGTGCAGTTGGACAAGAGAATTAGCGGCCTGTGCAGTTGGACACGAGAATGGGCGGCCTGTGCATTTGGACACGAGAATGCATGGCCTGTGCAGTTGGACATGTGAATGCGCGGCATGTGCTGTAGGACACGAGAATGCGCGGCCTGTGCAGTTGGACAAGAGAATTAGCGGCCTGTGCAGTTGGACACGAGAATGGGCGGCATGTGCAGTTGGACACGAGAATGGGCGGCCTGTGCATTTGGACACGAGAATGGGCAGCCTGTGCATTAGGACACGAGAATGCACGGCCTGTGCATTTGGACACGAGAATGCACGGCCTGTGCAGTTGGACACGATAATCCATGGCCTGTGCAGTTGGACACGAGAATGCGCGACATGTGCAGTTGGACACGAGAATGGGCGGCCTGTGCAGTTGGACACGAGAATGGGCGGTCTGTGCATTTGGACACGAGAATGGGCGGCCTGTGCATTTGGACGCGAGAATGCACGGCCTGTGCAGTTGGACACGAGAATGCATGGCCTGTGCAGTTGGACACGAGAATCCATGGCTAGTGCAGATGGACACGAGAATGCGCGCCTGTGCAGTTGGACACGAGAATGCGCGACCTGTGCAGTAGGACACGAGAATGCGTGATTTGTGTAATGGACACGAGAATGGGCGGCCTGTGCAGTGGGATACGAAAATGGGCGACTTGTGCAGTAGGACACGAGAATGGGCGGCCTGTGAATTTGGACACGAGAATGGACGGCCTGTGCATTTGGACACGAAATTGCACGGCCTGTGCATTAGGACACGAGAATGCATGGCCTGTGCAGTTGGACACAAGAATGCGCGGCATGTGCAGTTGGATACGAGAATGCGCGGCCTGTGCAGTTGGACAAGAGAATTAGTGGCCTGTGCAGTTGCACACGAGATTGGGCGGCCTGTGCATTTGGACACGAGAATGGGCGGCCTGTGCATTTGGACACGAGAATGCACGGCCTGTGATTTGGACACGAGAATGCATGGCCTGAGCAGTTGGACACGAGAATGCATGGCCTGTGCAGTTGGACACGAGAATGCGCGGCATGTGCAGTTGGACACGAGAATGCGCGGCCTGTGCAGTTGGACAAGAGAATTAGCGGCCTGTGCAGTTGGTCACGAAAATGGGCTGCCTGTGCAGATGGACACGAGAATGGGCGGCCTGTGCATTTGGACACGAGAATGCACGGCCTGTGCAGTTGGACACGATAATGCATGGCCTGTGCAGTTGGACACGAGAATGCGCGACATGTGCAGTTGGACACGAGAATGGGCGGCCTGTGCAGTTGGACACGAGAATGGGCGGTCTGTGCATTTGGACACGAGAATGGGCGGCCTGTGCATTTGGACGCGAGAATGCACGGCCTGTGCAGTTGGACACGAGAATGCATGGCCTGTGCAGTTGGACACGAGAATCCATGGCCAGTGCAGATGGACACGAGAATGCGCGCCTGTGCAGGTGGACACGAGAATGCGCGACCAGTACAGTAGGACACGAGAATGCGTGATTTGTGTAATGGACACGAGAATGGGCGGCCTGTGCAGTTGGATACGAAAATGCGCGACTTGTGCAGTAGGACACGAGAATGGGCGGCCTGTGCATTTGGACACGAGAATGGACGGCCTGTGCACTTGGACACGAGAATGCACGGCCTGTGCATTAGGACACGAGAATGCATGGCCTGTGCAGTTGGACACAAGAATGCGCGGCATGTGCAGTTGGACACGAGAATGCGCGGCCTGTGCAGTTGGACAAGAGAATTAGCGGCCTGTGCAGTTGGACACGAGAATGGGCGGCCTGTGCATTTGGAAACGAGAATGCATGGCCTGTGCAGTTGGGCACGAGAATGCATGGCCTGTGCAGTTGGACACGAGAATGGGCGGCTTGTGCATTTGGACACGAGAATGCACGGCCTGTGCAGTTGGACACGATAATGCATGGCCTGTGCAGTTGGACACGAGAATGTGCGGCATGTGCAGTTGGACACGAGAATGGGTGGCCTGTGCAGTTGGACACGAGAATGGGCGGCTTGTGCATTTGGACACGAGAATGCACGGCCTGTGCAGTTGGACACGATAATGCATGGCCTGTGCAGTTGGACACGAGAATGCGCGGCATGTGCAGTTGGACACGAGAATGGGTGGCCTGTGCAGTTGGACACGAGAATGGGCGGTCTGTGCATTTGGACACAAGAATGCACGGCCTGTGCAGTTGGACACGAGAATGCATGGCCTGTGCAGTTGGAGACGAGAATGCGCGGCCTGTGCAGTTGGACACGAGAATTGGCGGCCAGTGCATTTGGACGCGAGAATGCACGGCCTGTGCAGTCGGACACGAGAATGCATGGCCTGTGCAGTTGGACACTAGAATGCGCGGCCCGTGCAGTTGGACAAGAGAATTAGTGGCCTGTGTAGATGGACACGAGAATGCGCGACCTGTGCAGTAGGACACAAAAATACGCGATTTGTGCAATAGGACACGAGAACGCGCGTTCTTTGCAGGTGGACACGAGAATCCATGGCCTGTGGTGTTGGACACGAAAATGCGAGGCCTGTGCATTTAGACTCGAGAATGCACGGCCTGTGCATTTGGACACGAGAATGCATGGCCTGTGCAGTTGGACACGAGAATGTGCGGCATGTGCAGATGGACACGAGAATGCGCGGCCTGTGCAGTTGGACAAGAGAATTAGCGGCCTGTGCAGTTGGACACGAGAATGGGCGGCCTGTGCATTTGGACACGAGAATGGGCGGCCTGTGCATTAGGACACGAGAATGCACGGCCTGTGCATTTGGACACGAGAATGCATGGCCTGTGCAGTTGGACACGAGAATGCGCGGCATGTGCAGTTGGACACGAGAAAGCGCGGCCTGTGCAGTTGGACAAGAGAATTAGCGGCCTGTGCAGTTGGTCACGAAAATGGGCTGCCTGTGCAGATGGACACGAGAATGGGCGGCCTGTGCATTTGGACACGAGAATGCACGGCCTGTGCAGTTGGACACGATAATGCATGGCCTGTGCAGTTGGACACGAGAATGCGCGACATGTGCAGTTGGACACGAGAATGGGCGGCCTGTGCAGTTGGACACGAGAATGGGCGGTCTGTGCATTTGGACACGAGAATGGGCGGCCTGTGCATTTGGACGCGAGAATGCACGGCCTGTGCAGTTGGACACGAGAATGCATGGCCTGTGCAGTTGGACACGAGAATCCATGGCCAGTGCAGATGGACACGAGAATGCGCGCCTGTGCAGGTGGACACGAGAATGCGCGACCAGTACAGTAGGACACGAGAATGCGTGATTTGTGTAATGGACACGAGAATGGGCGGCCTGTGCAGTTGGATACGAAAATGCGCGACTTGTGCAGTAGGACACGAGAATGGGCGGCCTGTGCATTTGGACACGAGAATGGACGGCCTGTGCACTTGGACACGAGAATGCACGGCCTGTGCATTAGGACACGAGAATGCATGGCCTGTGCAGTTGGACACAAGAATGCGCGGCATGTGCAGTTGGACACGAGAATGCGCGGCCTGTGCAGTTGGACAAGAGAATTAGCGGCCTGTGCAGTTGGACACGAGAATGGGCGGCCTGTGCATTTGGACACGAGAATGGGCGGCCTGTGCATTTGGACACGAGAATGCACGGCCTGTGCATTTGGACACGAGAATGCATGGCCTGTGCAGTTGGACACGAGAATGGGCGACCTGTGCTTTTGGATACGAGAATGCACGGCCTGTGCAGTTGGACACGATAATGCATGGCCTGTGCAGTTGGACACGAGAATGCGCGGCATGTGCAGTTGGACACGAGAATGGGCGGCCAGTGCAGTTGGACACGAGAATGGGCGGTCTGTGCATTTGGACACGAGAATGCACGGCCTGTGCATTTGGACACGAGAATGCATGGCCTGTGCAGTTGGACACGAGAATGGGCGGCCTGTGCATTTGGACACGAGAATGCACGGCCTGTACAGTTGGACACGATAATGCATGGCCTGTGCAGTTGGACACGAGAATGCGCGGCATGTGCAGATGGACACGAGAATGCGCGGCCAGTGCAGTTGGACAAGAGAATTAGCGGCCTGTGCAGTTGGACACGAGAATGGGCGGCATGTGCAGTTGGACACGAGAATGGGCGGCCTGTGCATTTGGACACGAGAATGGGCGGCCTGTGCATTTGGACACGAGAATGCAAGGCCTGTGCATTTGGACACGAGAATGCTTGGCCTGTGCAGTTGGACACGAGAATATATGGCCTGTGCAGTTGGACACGAGAATGCGCGCCAGTGCAGTTGGACACGAGAATGCGCGACCTGTACAATAGGACACGAGAATGGCAGCCTGTGCAGTTGGACACGAAAAAGCGAGGTCTGTGCATTTGGACACGAGAATGCACGGCCTGTGCATTAGGACACGAGAATGCATGCCCTGTGCAGTTGGACACAAGAATGCGCGGCATGTGCAGTTGGACACGAGAATGCGCGGCCTGTGCAGTTGGACAAGAGAATTAGCGGCCTGTGCAGTTGCACACGAGAATGGGCGGCCTGTGCATTTGGACACGAGAATGGGCGGCCTGTGCATTTGGACACGAGAATGCACGGCCTGTGCATTTGGACACGAGAATGCATGGCCTGTGCAGTTGGACACGTGAATGCGCGGCATGTGCTGTTGGACACGAGAATGCGCGGCCTGTGCATTTGGACACGAGAATGGGCGGCCTGTGCATTAGGACACGAGAATGCACGGCCTGTGCATTTGGACACGAGAATGCACGGCATGTGCAGTTGGACACGATAATCCATGGCCTGTGCAGTTGGACACGAGAATGCGCGACATGTGCAGTTGGACACGAGAATGGGCGGCCTGTGCAGTTGGACACGAGAATGGGCGGTCTGTGCATTTGGACACGAGAATGGGCGGCCTGTGCATTTGGACGCGAGAATGCACGGCCTGTGCAGTTGGACACGAGAATGCATGGCCTGTGCAGTTGGACACGAGAATCCATGGCTAGTGCAGATGGACACGAGAATGCGCGCCTGTGCAGTTGGACACGAGAATGCGCGACCTGTGCAGTAGGACACGAGAATGCGTGATTTGTGTAATGGACACGAGAATGGGCGGCCTGTGCAGTGGGATACGAAAATGGGCGACTTGTGCAGTAGGACACGAGAATGGGCGGCCTGTGAATTTGGACACGAGAATGGACGGCCTGTGCATTTGGTCACGAGATTGCACGGCCTGTGCATTAGGACACGAGAATGCATGGCCTGTGCAGTTGGACACAAGAATGCGCGGAATGTGCAGTTGGATACGAGAATGCGCGGCCTTTGCAGTTGGACAAGAGAATTAGCGGCCTGTGCAGTTGCACACGAGATTGGGCGGCCTGTGCATTTGGACACGAGAATGGGCGGCCTGTGCATTTGGACACGAGAATGCACGGCCTGTGATTTGGACACGAGAATGCATGGCCTGAGCAGTTGGACACGTGAATGCGCGGCATGTGCTGTTGGACACGAGAATGCGCGGCCTGTGCATTTGGACACGAGAATGGGCGGCCTGTGCATTTGGACACGAGAATGCACGGCCTGTGCATTTGGACACGAGAATGCATGGCCTGTGCAGTTGGACACGAGAATGGGCGACCTGTGCTTTTGGATACGAGAATGCACGGCCTGTGCAGTTGGACACGATAATGCATGGCCTGTGCAGTTGGACACGTAAATGCGCGGCATGTGCAGTTGGACACGAGAATGCGCGGCCTGTGCAGTTGGACAAGAGAATTAGCGGCCTGTGCAGTTGGACACGAGAATGGGCGGCCTGTGCATTTGGACACGAGAATGGGCGGCCTGTGCATTTGGACACGAGAATGCACGGCCTGTGCATTTGGACACGAGAATGCATGGCCTGTGCAGTTGGACACGTGAATGCGCGGCATGTGCTGTTGGACACGAGAATGCGCGGCCTGTGCAGTTGGACAAGAGAACTAGCGGCCTGTGCAGTTGGACACGAGAATGGGCGGCATGTGCAGTTGGACACGAGAATGGGCGGCCTGTGCATTTGGACACGAGAATGGGCGGCCTGTGCATTTGGACACGAGAATGCACGGCCTGTGCATTTGGACACGAGAATGCATGGCCTGTGCATTTGGACACGAGAATGCGCGGCATGTGCAGTTGGACACGAGAATGCGCGGCCTGTGCAGTTGGACAAGAGAATTAGCGGCCTGTGCAGTTGGACACGAGAATGGGCGGTATGTGCTGTTGGACACGAGAATGGGCGGCCTGTGCATTTGGACACGAGAATGGGCGGCCTGTGCATTTGGACACGAGAATGCACGGCCTGTGCATTTGGACACGAGAATGCATGGCCTGTGCAGTTGGACACGAGAATATATGGCCTGTGCAGTTGGACACGAGAATGCGCGCCTGTGCAGTTGGACACGAGAATGCGCGACCTGTACAGTAGGACACGAGAATGGCAGCCTGTTCAGTTGGACACGAAAAAGCGAGGTCTGTGCATTTGGACACGAGAATGCGCGGCCTGTGCAGTCGGACACGGGAATGCGTTACCTGTGCAATGGACACGAGAATGGGCGGCCTGTGCAGTTGGACACGAAAATGCGCGACTTGTGCAGTTGGACACGAGAATGGGCGGCCTGTGCATTTGGACACGAGAATGCACGACCTGTGCATTTGGACACGAGAATGCATGGCCTGTGCAGTTGGACACGTAAATGCGCGGCATGTGCAGTTGGACACGAGAATACGCGGCCTGTGCAGTTGGACAAGAGAATTAGCGGCCTGTGCAGTTGGACACGAGAATGGGCGGCCTGTGCATTTGGACACGAGAATGGGCGGCCTGTGCATTTGGACACGAGAATTCACGGCCTGTGCATTAGGACACGAGAATGCACGGCCTGTGCATTTGGACACGAGAATGCATGGCCTGTGCAGTTGGACACGAGAATGCGCGGCATGTGCAGTTGGACACGAGAATGCGCGGCCTGTGCAGTTGGACAAGAGAATTAGCGGCCTGTGCAGTTGGACACGAAAATGGGCTGCCTGTGCAGATGGACACGAGAATGGGCGGCCTGTGCATTTGGACACGAGAATGCATGGCCTGTGCAGTTGGACACGAGAATCCATGGCCAGTGCAGTTGGACACGAGAATGCGCGCCTGTGCAGTTGGACACGAGAATGCGCGACCTGTGCAGTAGGACACGAGAATGTGTGATTTGTGTAATGGACACGAGAATGGGCGGCCTGTGCATTTGGACACGAGAATGGACGGCCTGTGCATTTGGACACGAGAATGCACGGCCTGTGCATTAGGACACGAGAATGGACGGCCTGTGCATTTGGACACGAGAATGCACGGCCTGTGCATTAGGACACGAGAATGCATGGCCTGTGAAGTTGGACACGAGAATGCGCGGCATGTGCAGTTGGACACGAGAATGCGTGGCCTGTGCAGTTGGACATGAGAATTAGCGGCCTGTGCAGTTGGACACGAGATTGCGCGGCCTGTGCATTTGGACACGAGAATGGACGGCCTGTGCATTTGGACACGAGAATGCACGGCCTGTGCATTTGGACACGAGAATGCATGGCCTGCGCAGTTGGACACGAGAATGGGCGGCCTGTGCGTTTGGACACGAAAGAGCGAGGCCTGTGCATTTGGACACGAGAATGCGCGGCCTGTGCAGTTGGACAAGAGAATTAGCGGCCTGTGCAGTTGGACATGAGAATGGGCGGCATGTGCAGTTGGACACGAGAATGGGCGGCCTGTGCATTTGGACACGAGAATGCACGGCCTGTGCATTTGGACACGAGAATGCATGGCCTGTGCAGTTGGACACGAGAATGCGCGGCATGTGCAGATGGACACGAGAATGCGCGGCCTGTGCAGTTGGACAAGAGAATTAGCGGCCTGTGCAGTTGGACACGAGAATGGGCGGCATGTGCAGTTGGACACGAGAATGGGCGGCCTGTGCATTTGGACACGAGAATGGGCGGCCTGTGCATTTGGACACGAGAATGCATGGCCTGTGCATTTGGACACGAGAATGCATGGCCTGTGCAGTTGGACACGAGAATATATGGCCTGTGCAGTTGGACACGAGAATGCGCTCCTGTGCAGTTGGACACGAGAATGCGCGACCTGTACAATAGGACACGAGAATGGCAGCCTGTGCAGTTGGACACGAAAAAGCGATGGCTGTGCATTTGGACACGAGAATGCGCGGCCTGTGCAGTCGGACACGGGAATGCGTGACCTGTGCAATGGACACGAGAATGGGCGGCCTGTGCATTTGGACACGAGAATGCACGGCCTGTGCATTTGGACAGGAGAATGCATGGCCTGTGCAGTAGGACACGTAAATGCGCGGCATGTGCAGTTGGACACGAGAATGCGCGGCCTGTGCAGTTTGACAAGAGAATTAGCGGCCTGTGCAGTTGGACACGAGAATGGGCGGCCTGTGCATTTGGACACGAGAATGGGCGGCCTGTGCATTTGGACACGAGAATGGGCGGCCTGTGCATTTGGACACGAGAATGCACGGCCTGTGCATTTGGACACGAGAATGCATGGCCTGTGCAGTTGGACACGAGAATGGGCGGCCTGTGCATTTGGACACGAGAATGCATGGCCTGTGCAGTTGGACACGTGAATGCGCGGCATGTGCTGTTGGACACGAGAATGCGCGGCCTGTGCAGTTGGACAAGAGAATTAGCGGCCTGTGCAGTTGGACAAAAGAATTAGCGGCCTGAGCAGTTGGACACGAGAATGGGCGGCATGTGCAGTTGGACACGAGAATGGGCGGCCTGTGCATTTGGACACGAGAATGGGCGGCCTGTGCATTTGGACACGAGAATGCAAGGCCTGTGCATTTGGACACGGGAATGCATGGCCTGTGCAGTTGGACACGAGAATGCGCGCCAGTGCAGTTGGACACGAGAATGCGCGACCTGTACAATAGGTCACGAGAATGGCAGCCTGTGCAGTTGGACACGAAAAAGCGAGGTCTGTGCATTTGGACACGAGAATGCGCGGCCTGTGCAGTCGGACACGGGAATGCGTGACCTGTGCAATGGACACGAGAATGGGCGGCCTGTGCAGTTGGACACGAAAATGCGCGACTTGTGCAGTTGGACACGTGAATGGGCGGCCTGTGCATTTGGACACGAGAATGCACGGCCTGTGCATTTGGACACGAGAATGCATGGCCTGTGCAGTTGGACACGTAAATGCGCGGCATGTGCAGTTGGACACGAGAATGCGCGGCCTGTGCAGTTGGACAAGAGAATTAGCGGCCTGTGCAGTTGGACACGAGAATGGGCGGCCTGTGCATTTGGACACGAGAATGGGCGGCCTGTGCATTTGGACACGAGAATGCATGGCCTGTGCAGTTGGACACGTGAATGCGCGGCATGTGCTGTTGGACACGAGAATGCGCGGCCTGTGCAGTTGGACAAGAGAATTAGCGGCCTGTGCAGTTGGACACGAGAATGGGCGGCATGTGCAGTTGGACACGAGAATGGGCGGCCTGTGCATTTGGACACGAGAATGGGCGGCCTGTGCATTAGGACACGAGAATGCACGGCCTGTGCATTTGGACACGAGAATGCATGGCCTGTGCAGTTGGACACGAGAATGCGCGGCATGTGCAGCTGGACACGAGAATGCGCGGCCTGTGCAGTTGGACAAGAGAATTAGCGGCCTGTGCAGTTGGACACGAAAATGGGCAGCCTGTGCAGATGGACACGAGAATGGGCGGCCTGTGCATTTGGACACGAGAATGCACGGCCTGTGCAGTTGGACACGATAATGCATGGCCTGTGCAGTTGGACACGAGAATGCGCGACATGTGCAGTTGGACACGAGAATGGGCGGCCTGTGCAGTTGGTCACGAGAATGGGCGGTCTGTGCATTTGGACACGAGAATGGGCGGCCTGTGCATTTGGACGCGAGAATGCACGTCCTGTGCAGTTGGACACGAGAATGCATGGCCTGTGCAGTTGTACACGAGAATCCATGGTCAGTGCAGATAGACACGAGAATGCGCGCCTGTGCAGTTGGACACGAGAATGCGCGACCTGTGCAGTAGGACACGAGAATGCGTGATTTGTGTAATGGACACGAGAATGGGCGGCCTGTGCAGTTGGGTACGAAAATGGGCGACTTGTGCAGTAGGACACGAGAATGGGCGGCCTGTGAATTTGGACACGAGAATGGACGGCCTGTGCATTTGGACACGAGAATGCACGGCCTGTGCATTAGGACACGAGAATGCATGGCCTGTGCAGTTGGACACAAGAATGCGCGGCATGTGCAGTTGGACACGAGAATGCGCTGCCTGTGCAGTTGGACAAGAGAATTAGCGGCCTGTGCAGTTGCACACGAGAATGAGCGGCCTGTGCATTTGGACACGAGAATGGGCGGCCTGTGCATTAGGACACGAGAATGCACGGCCTGTGCATTTGGACACGAGAATGCATGGCCTGTGCAGTTGGACACGAGAATGCGCGGCATGTGCAGTTGGACACGAGAATGCACGGCCTGTGCAGTTGGACAAGAGAATTAGCGGCCTGTGCAGTTGGACACGAAAATGGGCTGCCTGTGCAGATGGACACGAGAATGGGCGGCCTGTGCATTTGGACACGAGAATGCACGGCCTGTGCAGTTGGACACGATAATGCACGGCCTGTGCAGTTGGACACGAGAATGCGCGACATGTGCAGTTGGACACGAGAATGGGCGGCCTGTGCAGTTGGACACGAGAATGGGCGGCCTGTGCATTTGGACGTGAGAATGCACGGCCTGTGCAGTTGGACACGAGAATGCATGGCCTGTGCAGTTGGACACGAGAATCCATGGCCAGTGCAGATGGACACAAGAATGCGCGCCTGTGCAGTTGGACACGAGAATGCGCGACCTGTGCAGTAGGACACGAGAATGCGTGATTTGTGTAATGGACACGAGAATGGGCGGCCTGTGCAGTTGGATACGAAAATGCGCGACTTGTGCAGTAGGACACGAGAATGGGCGGCCTGTGCATTTGGACAAGAGAATGGACGGCCTGTGCATTTGGACACGAGAATGCACGGCCTGTGCATTAGGACACGAGAATGCATGGCCTGTGCAGTTGGACACAAGAATGCGCGGCATGTGCAGTTGGACACGAGAATGCGCGGCCTGTGCAATTGGACAAGAGAATGAGCGGCCTGTGCAGTTGCACACGAGAATGGGCGGCCTGTGCATTTGGACACGAGAATGGGCGGCCTGTGCATTTGGACACGAGAATGCACGGCCTGTGCATTTGGACACGAGAATGCATGGCCTGTGCAGTTGGACACGTGAATGCGCGGCATGTGCTGTTGGACACGAGAATGCGCAGCCTGTGCATTTGGACACGAGAATGGGCGGCCTGTGCATTTGGACACGAGAATGCACGGCCTGTGCATTTGGACACGAGAATGCATGGCCTGTGCAGTTGGACACGAGAATGGGCGGCCTGTGCATTTGGATACGAGAATGCACGGCCTGTGCAGTTGGACACGATAATGCATGGCCTGTGCAGTTGGACACGAGAATGCGCGGCATGTGCAGTTGGACACGAGAATGGGCGGCCTGTGCAGTTGGACACGAGAATGGGCGGTCTGTGCATTTGGACACGAGAATGCACGGCCTGTGCATTTGGACACGAGAATGCATGGCCAGTGCAGTTGGACACGAGAATGGGCGGCCTGTGCATTTGGACACGAGAATGCACGGCCTGTGCAGTTGGACACGATAATGCATGGCCTGTGCAGTTGGACACGAGAATGCGCGGCATGTGCAGTTGGACACGAGAATGGGCGGCCTGTGCAGTTGAACACGAGAATGGGCGTTCTGCGCATTTGGACACTAGAATGCACGGCCTGTGCAGTTGGGCACGAGAATGCATGGCCTGTGCAGTTGGAGACGAGAATGCGCGGCCTGTGCAGTTGGACACGAGAATGGGCGGCCAGTGCATTTGGACGCGAGAATGCACGGCCTGTACAGTTGGACACGAGAATGCATGGCCTGTGCAGTTGGACACGAGAATGCACGGCCCGTGCAGTTGGACAAGAGAATTAGTGGCCTGTGCAGTTGGACACGAGAATGGGCGGCATGTGCAGTTGGACACGAGAATGGGCGGCCTGTGCATTTGGACACGAGAATGGGCGGCCTGTGCATTTGGACACGAGAATGCACGGCCTGTGCATTTGGACACGAGAATGCATGGCCTGTGCAGTTGGACACGAGAATGCGCGGCATGTGCAGTTGGACACGAGAATGCGCGGCCTGTGCAGTTGGACAAGAGAATTAGCGGCCTGTGCAGTTGGACACGAGAATGGGCGGCATGTGCAGTTGGACACGAGAATAGGCGGCCTGTGCATTTGGACACGAGAATGGGCGGCCTGTGCATTTGGACACGAGAATGCACGGCCTGTGCATTTGGACACGAGAATGCATGGCCTGTGCAGTTGGACACGAGAATATATGGCCTGTGCAGTTGGACACGAGAATGCGCGCCTGTGCAGTTGGACACGAGAATGCGCGACCTGTACAGTAGGACACGAGAATGGCAGCCTGTGCAGTTGGACACGAAAAAGCGAGGTCTGTGCATTTGGACACGAGAATGCGCGGCCTGTGCAGTCGGACACGGGAATGCGTTACCTGTGCAATGGACAAGGGAATGGGCGGCCTGTGCAGTTGGACACGAAAATGCGCGACTTGTGCAGTTGGACAGAGAATGGGCGGCCTGTGCATTTGGACACGAGAATGCACGGCCTGTGCATTTGGACACGAGAATGCATGGCCTGTGCAGTTGGACACGTAAATGCGCGGCATGTGCAGTTGGACACGAGAATACGCGGCCTGTGCAGTTGGACAAGAGAATTAGCGGCCTGTGCAGTTGGACACGAGAATGGGCGGCCTGTGCATTTGGACACGAGAATGGGCGGCCTGTGCATTTGGACACGAGAATGCACGGCCTGTGCATTTGGACACGAGAATGCATGGCCTGTGCAGTTGGACACGTGAATGCGCGGCATGTGCTGTTGGACACGAGAATGCGCGGCATGTGCTGTTGGACACGAGAATTAGCGGACTGTGCAGTTGGACACGAGAGTGGGCGGCATGTGCAGTTGGACACGAGAATGGGCGGCCTGTGCATTTGGACACGAGAATGGGCGGCCTGTGCATTAGGACACGAGAATGCACGGCCTGTGCATTTGGACACGAGAATGCATGGCCTGTGCAGTTGGACACGAGAATGCGCGGCATGTGCAGTTGGACACGAGAATGCGCGGCCTGTGCAGTTGGACAAGAGAATTAGCGGCCTGTGCAGTTGGACACGAAAATGGGCTGCCTGTGCAGATGGACCCGAGAATGGGCGGCCTGTGCATTTGGACACGAGAATGCACGGCCTGTGCAGTTGGACACAATAATGCATGGCCTGTGCAGTTGGACACGAGAATGCGCGACATGTGCAGTTGGACACGAGAATGGGCGGCCTGTGCAGTTGGACACGAGAATGGGCGGTCTGTGCATTTGGACACGAGAATGGGAGCCTGTGCATTTGGACGCGAGAATGCACGGCCTGTGCAGTTGAACACGAGAATGCATGGCCTGTGCAGTTGGACACGAGAATCCATGGCCAGTGCAGTTGGACACGAGAATGCGCGCCTGTGCAGTTGGACACGAGAATGCGCGACCTGTGCAGTAGGACACGAGAATGCGTGATTTGTGTAATGGACACTAGAATGGGCGGCCTGTGCAGTTGGATACGAAAATGCGCGACTTGTGCAGTTGGACACGAGAATGGGCGGCCTGTGCATTTGGACACGAGAATGGACGGCCTGTGCATTTGGACACGTGAATGCACGGCCTGTGCATTAGGAAACGAGAATGCATGGCCTGTGCAGTTGGACACGAGAATGCGCGGCATGTGCAGTTGGACACGAGAATGGGCGGCCTGTGCAGTTGGACACGAGAATGGGCGGTCTGTGCATTTGGACACGAGAATGGGCGGCCTGTGCATTTGGACGCGAGAATGCACGTCCTGTGCAGTTGGACACGAGAATGCATGGCCTGTGCAGTTGGACACGAGAATCCATGGTCAGTGCAGATGGACACGAGAATGCGCGCCTGTGTAGTTGGACACGAGAATGCGCGACCTGTGCAGTAGGACACGAGAATGCGTGATTTGTGTAATGGACACGAGAATGGGCGGCCTGTGCAGTTGGATACGAAAATGGGCGACTTGTGCAGTAGGACACGAGAATGGGCGGCCTGTGAATTTGGACACGAGAATGGACGGCCTGTGCATTTGGACACGAGAATGCACGGCCTGTGCATTAGGACACGAGAATGCATGGCCTGTGCAGTTGGACACGAGAATGCGCGGCATGTGCAGCTGGACACGAGAATGCGCGGCCTGTGCAGTTGGACAAGAGAATTAGCGGCCTGTGCAGTTGGACACGAAAATGGGCTGCCTGTGCAGATGGACACGAGAATGGGCGGCCTGTGCATTTGGACACGAGAATGCACGGCCTGTGCAGTTGGACACGATAATGCATGGCCTGTGCAGTTGGACACGAGAATGCGCGACATGTGCAGTTGGACACGAGAATGGGCGGCCTGTGCAGTTGGACACGAGAATGGGCGGTCTGTGCATTTTGACACGAGAATGGGCGGCCTGTGCATTTGGACGCGAGAATGGGCGGCCGTGCATTTGGACACGAGAATGCATGGCCTGTGCAGTTGTACACGAGAATCCATGGTCAGTGCAGATGGACACGAGAATGCGCGCCTGTGCAGTTGGACACGAGAATGCGCGACCTGTGCAGTCGGACACGAGAATGCGTGATTTGTGTAATGGACACGAGAATGGGCGGCCTGTGCAGTTGGATACGAAAATGGGCGACTTGTGCAGTAGGACACGAGAATGGGCGGCCTGTGAATTTGGACACGAGAATGGACGGCCTGTGCATTTGGTCACGAGAATGCACGGCCTGTGCATTAGGACACGAGAATGCATGGCCTGTGCAGTTGGACACAAGAATGCGCGGCATGTGCAGTTGGACACGAGAATGCGCGGCCTGTGCAGTTGGACAAGAGAATTAGCGGCCTGTGCAGTTGCACACGAGAATGGGCGGCCTGTGCATTTGGACACGAGAATGGGCGGCCTGTGCATTAGGACACGAGAATGCACGGCCTGTGCATTTGGACACGAGAATCCATGGCCTGTGCAGTTGGACACTAGAATGCGCGGCATGTGCAGTTGGACACGAGAATGCACGGCCTGTGCAGTTGGACAAGAGAATTAGCGGCCTGTGCAGTTGGACACGAAAATGGGCTGCCTGTGCAGATGGACACGAGAATGGGAGCCTGTGCATTTGGACACGAAAATGCACGGCCTGTGCAGTTGGACACGATAATGCATGGCCTGTGCAGTTGGACACGAGAATGCGCGACATGTGCAGTTGGACACGAGAATGGGCGGCCTGTGCAGTTGGACACGAGAATGGGCGGCCTGTGCATTTGGACGCGAGAATGCACGGCCTGTGCAGTTGGACACGAGAATGCATGGCCTGCGCAGTTGGACACGAGAATCCATGGCCAGTGCAGATGGACACGAGAATGGGAGCCTGTGCATTTGGACACGAAAATGCACGGCCTGTGCAGTTGGATACGAAAATGCGCGACTTGTGCAGTAGGACACGAGAATGGGCGGCCTGTGCATTTGTACACGAGAATGGACGGCCTGTGCATTTGGACACGAGAATGCACGGCCTGTGCATTAGGACACGAGAATGCATGGCCTGTGCAGTTGGACACAAGAATGCGCGGCATGTGCAGTTGGACACGAGAATGCGCGGCCTGTGCAGTTGGACAAGAGAATGAGCGGCCTGTGCAGTTGCACACGAGAATGGGCGGCCTGTGCATTTGGACACGAGAATGGGCGGCCTGTGCATTTGGACACGAGAATGCACGGCCTGTGCATTTGGACACGAGAATGCATGGCCTGTGCAGTTGGACACGTGAATGCGCGGCATGTGCTGTTGGACACGAGAATGCGCAGCCTGTGCATTTGGACACGAGAATGGGCGGCCTGTGCATTTGGACACGAGAATGCACGGCCTGTGCATTTGGACACGAGAATGCATGGCCTGTGCAGTTGGACACGAGAATGGGCGGCCTGTGCATTTGGATACGAGAATGCACGGCCTGTGCAGTTGGACACGATAATGCATGGCCTGTGCAGTTGGACACGAGAATGCGCGGCATGTGCAGTTGGACACGAGAATGGGCGGCCTGTGCAGTTGGACACGAGAATGGGCGGTCTGTGCATTTGGACACGAGAATGCACGGCCTGTGCATTTGGACACGAGAATGCATGGCCTGTGCAGTTGGACACGAGAATGGGCGGCCTGTGCATTTGGACACGAGAATGCACGGCCTGTGCATTTGGACACGAGAATGCATGGCCTGTGCAGTTGGACACGAGAATATATGGCCTGTGCAGTTGGACACGAGAATGCGCGCCTGTGCAGTTGGACACGAGAATGCGCGACCTGTACAGTAGGACACGAAAATGCGCGACTTGTGCAGTTGGACACGAGAATGGGCGGCCTGTGCATTTGGACACGAGAATGCACGGCCTGTGCATTTGGACACGAGAATGCATGGCCTGTGCAGTTGGACACGTAAATGCGCGGCATGTGCAGTTGGACACGAGAATACGCGGCCTGTGCAGTTGGACAAGAGAATTAGCGGCCTGTGCAGTTGGACACGAGAATGGGCGGCCTGTGCATTTGGACACGAGAATGGGCGGCCTGTGCATTTGGACACGAGAATGCACGGCCTGTGCATTTGGACACGAGAATGCATGGCCTGTGCAGTTGGACACGTGAATGCGCGGCATGTGCTGTTGGACACGAGAATGCGCGGCCTGTGCAGTTGGACAAGAGAATTAGCGGCCTGTGCAGTTGGACACGAGAATGGGCGGCATGTGCAGTTGGACACGAGAATGGGCGGCCTGTGCATTTGGACACGAGAATGGGCGGCCTGTGCATTAGGACACGAGAATGCACGGCCTGTGCATTTGGACACGAGAATGCATGGCCTGTGCAGTTGGACACGAGAATGCGCGGCATGTGCAGTTGGACACGAGAATGCGCGGCCTGTGCAGTTGGACAAGAGAATTAGCGACCTGTGCAGTTGGACACGAGAATGGCAGCCTGTGCAGTTGGACACGAAAAAGCGAGGTCTGTGCATTTGGACACGAGAATGCATGGCCTGTGCAGTTGGACACGAGAATGGGCGGCCTGTGCATTTGGACACGAGAATGCACGGCCTGTGCAGTTGGACACGATAATGCATGGCCTGTGCAGTTGGACACGAGAATGGGCGGCCTGTGCATTTGGACACGAGAATGCACGGCCTGTGCATTTGGACACGAGAATGCATGGCCTGTGCAGTTGGACACGAGAATGTATGGCCTGTGCAGTTGGACACGAGAATGCGCGCCTGTGCAGTTGGACACGAGAATGCGCGACCTGTACAGTAGGACACGGGAATGGCAGCCTGTGCAGTTGGACACGAAAAAGCGAGGTCTGTGCATTTGGACACGAGAATGCGCGGCCTGTGCAGTCGGACACGGGAATGCGTTACCTGTGCAATGGACACGAGAATGGGCGACCTGTGCAGTTGGACACGAAAATGCGCGACTTGTGCAGTTGGACACGAGAATGGGCGGCCTGTGCATTTGGACACGAGAATGCACGGCCTGTGCATTTGGACACGAGAATGCATGGCCTGTGCAGTTGGACACGTAAATGCGCGGCATGTGCAGTTGGACACGAGAATACGCGGCCTGTGCAGTTGGACAAGAGAATTAGCGGCCTGTGCAGTTGGACACGAGAATGGGCGGCCTGTGCATTTGGACACGAGAATGGGCGGCCTGTGCATTTGGACACGAGAATGCACGGCCTGTGCATTTGGACACGAGAATGCATGGCCTGTGCAGTTGGACACGAGAATGGGCGGCCTGTGCATTTGGACACGAGAATGCACGGCCTGTGCATTTGGACACGAGAATGCATGGCCTGTGCAGTTGGACATGTAAATGCGCGGCATGTGCAGTTGGACACGAGAATGGGCGGCCTGTGCATTTGGACACGAGAATGGGCGGCCTGTGCATTAGGACACGAGAATGCACGGCCTGTGCATTTGGACACGGGAATGCGTGTCCTGTGCAATGGACACGAGAATGGGCTGCCTGTGCAGTTGGACACGAAAATGCGCGACATGTGCAGTTGGACACAAGAATGGGCGGCCTGTGCATTTGGACACGAGAATGCACGGCCTGTGCATTTGGACACGAGAATGCATGGCCTGTGCAGTTGGACACGTAAATGCGCGGCATGTGCAGTTGGACACGAGAATGCGCGGCCTGTGCAGTTGGACAAGAGAATTAGCGGCCTGTGCAGTTGGACACGAGAATGGGCGGCCTGTGCATTTGGACTCGAGAATGGGCGGCCTGTGCATTTGGACACGAGAATGCACGGCCTGTGCATTTGGACACGAGAATGCGCGGCATGTGCTGTTGGACACGAGAATGCGCGGCCTGTGCAGTTGGACAAGAGAGTTAGCAGCCTGTGCAGTTGGACACGAGAATGGGCGGCATTTGCAGCTGGACACGAGGATGGGCGGCCTGTGCATTTTGACACGAGGATTGGCGGCCTGTGCATTTGGACACGAGAATGCACGGCCTGTGCATTTGGACACGAGAATGCATGGCCTGTGCAGTTGGACACGAGAATATATGGCCTGTGCAGTTGGACACGAGAATGCGCGCCTTTGCAGTTGGACACGAGAATGGCAGCCTGTGCAGTTGGACACGAAAAAGCGAGGTCTGTGCATTTGGACACGAGAAAGCGCGGCCTGTGCAGTCGGACACGGGAATGCGAGACCTGTGCAACGACACGAGAATGGGCGGCCTGTGCAGTTGGACACGAAAATGCGCGACTTGTGCAGTTGGACACGAGAATGGGCGGCCTGTGCATTTGGACACGAGAATGGGCGGCCTGTGCATTTGGACACGAGAATGCACGGCCTGTGCATTTGGACACGAGAATGCATGGCCTGTGCAGTTGGACACGTGAATGCGCGGCATGTGCTGTTGGACACGAGAATGCGCGGCCTGTGCAGTTGGACAAGAGAATTAGCAGCCTGTGCAGTTGGACACGAGAATGGGCGGCATGTGCAGTTGGACACGAGAATGGGCGGCCTGTGCATTTGGACACGAGAATGGGCGGCCTGTGCATTAGGACACGAGAATGCACGGCCTGTGCATTTGGACACGAGAATGCATGGCCTGTGCAGTTGGACACGAGAATGCGCGGCATGTGCAGTTGGACACGAGAATGCGCGGCCTGTGCAGTTGGACAAGAGAATTAGCGGCCTGTGCAGTTGGACACGAAAATGGGCTGCCTGTGCAGATGGACACGAGAATGGGCGGCCTGTGCATTTGGACACGAGAATGCACGGCCTGTGCAGTTGGACACGATAATGCATGGCCTGTGCAGTTGGACACGAGAATGCGCGACATGTGCAGTTGGACACGAGAATGGGCGGCCTGTGCAGTTGGACACGAGAATGGGCGGTCTGTGCATTTGGACACGAGAATGGGAGCCTGTGCATTTGGACGCCAGAATGCACGGCCTGTGCAGTTGGACACGAGAATGCATGGCCTGTGCAGATGGACACGAGAATGCGCGGCATGTGCAGTTGGACACGAGAATGCGCGGCCTGTGCAGTTGTACAAGAGAATTAGCGGCCTGTGCAGTTGGACACGAGAATGGGCGGCATGTGCAGTTGGACACGAGAATGCGCGGCCTGTGCAGTTGGACAAGAGAATTAGCGGCCTGTGCAGTTGGTCACGAAAATGGGCTGCCTGTGCAGATGGACACGAGAATGGGCGGTCTGTGCATTTGGACACGAGAATGCACGGCCTCTGCAGTTGGACACGATAATGCATGGCCTGTGCAGTTGGACACGAGAATGCGCGACATGTGCAGTTGGACACGAGAATGGGCGGCCTGTGCAGTTGGACACGAGAATGGGCGGTCTGTGCATTTGGACACGAGAATGGGCGGCCTGTGCATTTGGACGCGAGAATGCACGGCCTGTGCAGTTGGACACGAGAATGCATGGCCTGTGCAGTTGGACACGAAAATGCGCGACATGTGCAGTTGGACACAAGAATGGGCGGCCTGTGCATTTGGACACGAGAATGCACGGCCTGTGCATTTGGACACGAGAATGCATGGCCTGTGCAGTTGGACACGTAAATGCGCGGCATGTGCAGTTGGACACGATAATGCATGGCCTGTGCAGTTGGACACGAGAATGCGCGACATGTGCAGTTGGACACGAGAATGGGCGGCCTGTGCATTTGGACACGAGAATGGGCGGCCTGTGCATTAGGACACGAGAATGCACGGCCTGTGCATTTGGACACGGGAATGCGTGTCCTGTGCAATGGACACGAGAATGGGCTGCCTGTGCAGTTGGACACGAAAATGCGCGACATGTGCAGTTGGACACAAGAATGGGCGGCCTGTGCATTTGGACACGAGAATGCACGGCCTGTGCATTTGGACACGAGAATGCATGGCCTGTGCAGTTGGACACGTAAATGCGCGGCATGTGCAGTTGGACACGAGAATGCGCGGCCTGTGCAGTTGGACAAGAGAATTAGCGGCCTGTGCAGTTGGACACGAGAATGGGCGGCCTGTGCATTTGGACTCGAGAATGGGCGGCCTGTGCATTTGGACACGAGAATGCACGGCCTGTGCATTTGGACACGAGAATGCGCGGCATGTGCTGTTGGACACGAGAATGCGCGGCCTGTGCAGTTGGACAAGAGAGTTAGCAGCCTGTGCAGTTGGACACGAGAATGGGCGGCATTTGCAGCTGGACACGAGGATGGGCGGCCTGTGCATTTTGACACGAGGATTGGCGGCCTGTGCATTTGGACACGAGAATGCACGGCCTGTGCATTTGGACACGAGAATGCATGGCCTGTGCAGTTGGACACGAGAATATATGGCCTGTGCAGTTGGACACGAGAATGCGCGCCTTTGCAGTTGGACACGAGAATGGCAGCCTGTGCAGTTGGACACGAAAAAGCGAGGTCTGTGCATTTGGACACGAGAAAGCGCGGCCTGTGCAGTCGGACACGGGAATGCGAGACCTGTGCAACGACACGAGAATGGGCGGCCTGTGCAGTTGGACACGAAAATGCGCGACTTGTGCAGTTGGACACGAGAATGGGCGGCCTGTGCATTTGGACACGAGAATGGGCGGCCTGTGCATTTGGACACGAGAATGCACGGCCTGTGCATTTGGACACGAGAATGCATGGCCTGTGCAGTTGGACACGTGAATGCGCGGCATGTGCTGTTGGACACGAGAATGCGCGGCCTGTGCAGTTGGACAAGAGAATTAGCGGCCTGTGCAGTTGGACACGAGAATGGGCGGCATGTGCAGTTGGACACGAGAATGGGCGGCCTGTGCATTTGGACACGAGAATGGGCGGCCTGTGCATTAGGACACGAGAATGCACGGCCTGTGCATTTGGACACGAGAATGCATGGCCTGTGCAGTTGGACACGAGAATGCGCGGCATGTGCAGTTGGACACGAGAATGCGCGGCCTGTGCAGTTGGACAAGAGAATTAGCGGCCTGTGCAGTTGGACACGAGAATGGGCGGCCTGTGCATTTGGAAACGAGAATGCATGGCCTGTGCAGTTGGGTACGAGAATGCATGGCCTGTGCAGTTGGACACGAGAATGGGCGGCTTGTGCATTTGGACACGAGAATGCACGGCCTGTGCAGTTGGACACGATAATGCATGGCCTGTGCAGTTGGACACGAGAATGCGCGGCATGTGCAGTTGGACACGAGAATGGGTGGCCTGTGCAGTTGGACACGAGAATGGGCGGCTTGTGCATTTGGACACGAGAATGCACGGCCTGTGCAGTTGGACACGATAATGCATGGCCTGTGCAGTTGGACACGAGAATGCGCGGCATGTGCAGTTGGACACGAGAATGGGTGGCCTGTGCAGTTGGACACGAGAATGGGCGGTCTGTGCATTTGGACACAAGAATGCACGGCCTGTGCAGTTGGACACGAGAATGCATGGCCTGTGCAGTTGGAGACGAGAATGCGCGGCCTGTGCAGTTGGACACGAGAATTGGCGGCCAGTGCATTTGGACGCGAGAATGCACGGCCTGTGCAGTTGGACACGAGAATGCATGGCCTGTGCAGTTGGACACTAGAATGCGCGGCCCGTGCAGTTGGACAAGAGAATTAGTGGCCTGTGTAGATGGACACGAGAATGCGCGACCTGTGCAGTAGGACACAAAAATACGCGATTTGTGCAATAGGACACGAGAACGCGCGTTCTTTGCAGGTGGACACGAGAATCCATGGCCTGTGGTGTTGGACACGAAAATGCGAGGCCTGTGCATTTAGACTCGAGAATGCACGGCCTGTGCATTTGGACACGAGAATGCATGGCCTGTGCAGTTGGACACGAGAATGTGCGGCATGTGCAGATGGACACGAGAATGCGCGGCCTGTGGAGTTGGACAAGAGAATTAGCGGCCTGTGCAGTTGGACACGAGAATGGGCGGCCTGTGCATTTGGACACGAGAATGGGCGGCCTGTGCATTAGGACACGAGAATGCACGGCCTGTGCATTTGGACACGAGAATGCATGGCCTGTGCAGTTGGACACGAGAATGCGCGGCATGTGCAGTTGGACACGAGAAAGCGCGGCCTGTGCAGTTGGACAAGAGAATTAGCGGCCTGTGCAGTTGGTCACGAAAATGGGCTGCCTGTGCAGATGGACACGAGAATGGGCGGCCTGTGCATTTGGACACGAGAATGCACGGCCTGTGCAGTTGGACACGATAATGCATGGCCTGTGCAGTTGGACACGAGAATGCGCGACATGTGCAGTTGGACACGAGAATGGGCGGCCTGTGCAGTTGGACACGAGAATGGGCGGTCTGTGCATTTGGACACGAGAATGGGCGGCCTGTGCATTTGGACGCGAGAATGCACGGCCTGTGCAGTTGGACACGAGAATGCATGGCCTGTGCAGTTGGACACGAGAATCCATGGCCAGTGCAGATGGACACGAGAATGCGCGCCTGTGCAGGTGGACACGAGAATGCGCGACCAGTACAGTAGGACACGAGAATGCGTGATTTGTGTAATGGACACGAGAATGGGCGGCCTGTGCAGTTGGATACGAAAATGCGCGACTTGTGCAGTAGGACACGAGAATGGGCGGCCTGTGCATTTGGACACGAGAATGGACGGCCTGTGCACTTGGACACGAGAATGCACGGCCTGTGCATTAGGACACGAGAATGCATGGCCTGTGCAGTTGGACACAAGAATGCGCGGCATGTGCAGTTGGACACGAGAATGCGCGGCCTGTGCAGTTGGACAAGAGAATTAGCGGCCTGTGCAGTTGGACACGAGAATGGGCGGCCTGTGCATTTGGACACGAGAATGGGCGGCCTGTGCATTTGGACACGAGAATGCACGGCCTGTGCATTTGGACACGAGAATGCATGGCCTGTGCAGTTGGACACGTGAATGCGCGGCATGTGCTGTTGGACACGAGAATGCGCGGCCTGTGCATTTGGACACGAGAATGGACGGCCTGTGCATTTGGACACGAGAATGCACGGCCTGTGCATTTGGACACGAGAATGCATGGCCTGTGCAGTTGGACACGAGAATGGACGGCCTGTGCATTTGGACACGAGAATG
Source organism: Lasius fuliginosus (assembly GCA_949152495.1). Taxonomy (NCBI): domain Eukaryota; kingdom Metazoa; phylum Arthropoda; class Insecta; order Hymenoptera; family Formicidae; genus Lasius; species Lasius fuliginosus. Next base: position 13,399 of record CASCJU010000179.1, on the reverse strand, counting down.
CACGTCCTGTGCAGTTGGACACGATAATGCATGGCCTGTGCAGTTGGAAACGAGAATGCGCGGCATGTGCAGTTGGACACGAGAATGGGCGGCCTGTGCAGTTGGACACGAGAATAGGCGGTCTGTGCATTTGGACACGAGAATGCACGGCCTGTGCATTTGGACACGAGAATGCATGGCCTGTGCAGTTGGACATGAGAATGGGCGGCCTGTGCATTTGGACACGAGAATGCACGGCCTGTGCAGTCGGACACGATAATGCCTGGCCTGTGCAGTTGGACACGAGAATGCGCGGCATGTGCAGTTGGACACGAGAATGGGCGGCCTGTGCAGTTGAACACGAGAATGGGCGGTCTGTGCATTTGGACACGAGAATGCACGACCTGTGCAGTCGGACACGATAATGCATGGCCTGTGCAGTTGGAAACAAAAATGCGCGACTTATGCAGTTGGACACGAGAATAAGCAGCCTGTGCAGTTGGACACGTGAATGGGCGGCCTGTGCATTTGGACACGAGAATGGACGGCCTGTGCATTTGGACACGAGAATGCACGGCCTGTGCATTAGGACACGAGAATGCATGGCCTGTCCAGTTGGACACGAGAATGCGCGGCCTGTGCAGTTGGACAAGAGAATTAGCGGCCTGTGTAGTTGGACATGAGAATGCGCGGCCTGTGCAGTTGGACACGAGAATGGGCGGCCTGTGCAGTTGGACACGAAAATGCGCGACTTGTGCAGTTGGACACGAGAATGGGCGGCCTGTGCATTTGGACACGAGAATACACGGCCTGTGCAGTTGGACACGTAAATGCGCGGCATGTGCAGTTGGACACGAGAATGCGCGGCCTGTGCAGTTGGACAAGAGAATTAGCGGCCTGTGCAGTTGGACACGAGAATGGGCGGCCTGTGCATTTGGACACGAGAATGCATGGCCTGTGCAGTTGGACATGTGAATGCGCGGCATGTGCTGTAGGACACGAGAATGCGCGGCCTGTGCAGTTGGACAAGAGAATTAGCGGCCTGTGCAGTTGGACACGAGAATGGGCGGCATGTGCAGTTGGACACGAGAATGGGCGGCCTGTGCATTTGGACACGAGAATGGGCAGCCTGTGCATTAGGACACGAGAATGCACGGCCTGTGCATTTGGACACGAGAATGCACGGCCTGTGCAGTTGGACACGAAAATCCATGGCCTGTGCAGTTGGACACGAGAATGCGCGACATGTGCAGTTGGACACGAGAATGGGCGGCCTGTGCAGTTGGACACGAGAATGGGCGGTCTGTGCATTTGGACACGAGAATGGGCGGCCTGTGCATTTGGACGCGAGAATGCACGGCCTGTGCAGTTGGACACGAGAATGCATGGCCTGTGCAGTTGGACACGAGAATCCATGGCTAGTGCAGATGGACACGAGAATGCGCGCCTGTGCAGTTGGACACGAGAATGCGCGAACTGTGCAGTAGGACACGAGAATGCGTGATTTGTGTAATGGACACGAGAATGGGCGGCCTGTGCAGTGGGATACGAAAATGGGCGACTTGTGCAGTAGGACACGAGAATGGGCGGCCTGTGAATTTGGACACGAGAATTGACGGCCTGTGCATTTGGACACGAAATTGCACGGCCTGTGCATTAGGACACGAGAATGCATGGCCTGTGCAGTTGGACACAAGAATGCGCGGCATGTGCAGTTGGATACGAGAATGCGCGGCCTGTGCAGTTGGACAAGAGAATTAGTGGCCTGAGCAGTTGCACACGAGATTGGGCGGCCTGTGCATTTGGACACGAGAATGGGCGGCCTGTGCATTTGGACACGAGAATGCACGGCCTGTGATTTGGACACGAGAATGCATGGCCTGAGCAGTTGGACACGTGAATGCGCGGCATGTGCTGTTGGACAAGAGAATGCGCGGCCTGTGCATTTGGACACGAGAATGGGCGGCCTGTGCATTTGGACACGAGAATGCACGGCCTGTGCATTTGGACACGAGAATGCATGGCCTGTGCAGTTGGACACGAGAATGGGCGACCTGTGCTTTTGGATACGGGAATGCACGGCCTGTGCAGTTGGACACGATAATGCATGGCCTGTGCAGTTGGACACGAGAATGCGCGGCATGTGCAGTTGGACACGAGAATGGGCGGCCAGTGCAGTTGGACACGAGAATGGGCGGTCTGTGCATTTGGACACGAGAATGCACGGCCTGTGCATTTGGACACGAGAATGCATGGCCTGTGCAGTTGGACACGAGAATGGGCGGCCTGTGCATTTGGACACGAGAATGCACGGCCTGTACAGTTGGACACGATAATGCATGGCCTGTGCAGTTGGACACGAGAATGCGCGGCATGTGCAGATGGACACGAGAATGCGCGGCCAGTGCAGTTGGACAAGAGAATTAGCGGCCTGTGCAGTTGGACACGAGAATGGGCGGCATGTGCAGTTGGACACGAGAATGGGCGGCCTGTGCATTTGGACACGAGAATGGGCGGCCTGTGCATTTGGACACGAGAATGCAAGGCCTGTGCATTTGGACACGAGAATGCTTGGCCTGTGCAGTTGGACACGAGAATATATGGCCTGTGCAGTTGGACACGAGAATGCGCGCCAGTGCAGTTGGACACGAGAATGCGCGACCTGTACAATAGGACACGAGAATGGCAGCCTGTGCAGTTGGACACGAAAAAGCGAGGTCTGTGCATTTGGACACGAGAATGCACGGCCTGTGCATTAGGACACGAGAATGCATGCCCTGTGCAGTTGGACACAAGAATGCGCGGCATGTGCAGTTGGACACGAGAATGCGCGGCCTGTGCAGTTGGACAAGAGAATTAGCGGCCTGTGCAGATGCACACGAGAATGGGCGGCCTGTGCATTTGGACACGAGAATGGGCGGCCTGTGCATTTGGACACGAGAATGCACGGCCTGTGCATTTGGACACGAGAATGCATGGCCTGTGCAGTTGGACACGTGAATGCGCGGCATGTGCTGTTGGACACGAGAATGCGCGGCCTGTGCATTTGGACACGAGAATGGGCGGCCTGTGCATTAGGACACGAGAATGCACGGCCTGTGCATTTGGACACGAGAATGCACGGCATGTGCAGTTGGACACGATAATCCATGGCCTGTGCAGTTGGACACGAGAATGCGCGACATGTGCAGTTGGACACGAGAATGGGCGGCCTGTGCAGTTGGACACGAGAATGGGCGGTCTGTGCATTTGGACACGAGAATGGGCGGCCTGTGCATTTGGACGCGAGAATGCACGGCCTGTGCAGTTGGACACGAGAATGCATGGCCTGTGCAGTTGGACACGAGAATCCATGGCTAGTGCAGATGGACACGAGAATGCGCGCCTGTGCAGTTGGACACGAGAATGCGCGACCTGTGCAGTAGGACACGAGAATGCGTGATTTGTGTAATGGACACGAGAATGGGCGGCCTGTGCAGTGGGATACGAAAATGGGCGACTTGTGCAGTAGGACACGAGAATGGGCGGCCTGTGAATTTGGACACGAGAATGTACGGCCTGTGCATTTGGTCACGAGATTGCACGGCCTGTGCATTAGGACACGAGAATGCATGGCCTGTGCAGTTGGACACAAGAATGCGCGGCATGTGCAGTTGGATACGAGAATGCGCGGCCTTTGCAGTTGGACAAGAGAATTAGCGGCCTGTGCAGTTGCACACGAGATTGGGCGGCCTGTGCATTTGGACACGAGAATGGGCGGCCTGTGCATTTGGACACGAGAATGCACGGCCTGTGATTTGGACACGAGAATGCATGGCCTGAGCAGTTGGACACGTGAATGCGCGGCATGTGCTGTTGGACACGAGAATGCGCGGCCTGTGCATTTGGACACGAGAATGGGCGGCCTGTGCATTTGGACACGAGAATGCACGGCCTGTGCATTTGGACACGAGAATGCATGGCCTGTGCAGTTGGACACGAGAATGGGCGACCTGTGCTTTTGGATACGAGAATGCACGGCCTGTGCAGTTGGACACGATAATGCATGGCCTGTGCAGTTGGACACGTAAATGCGCGGCATGTGCAGTTGGACACGAGAATGCGCGGCCTGTGCAGTTGGACAAGAGAATTAGCGGCCTGTGCAGTTGGACACGAGAATGGGCGGCCTGTGCATTTGGACACGAGAATGGGCGGCCTGTGCATTTGGACACGAGAATGCACGGCCTGTGCATTTGGACACGAGAATGCATGGCCTGTGCAGTTGGACACGTGAATGCGCGGCATGTGCTGTTGGACACGAGAATGCGCGGCCTGTGCAGTTGGACAAGAGAACTAGCGGCCTGTGCAGTTGGACACGAGAATGGGCGGCATGTGCAGTTGGACACGAGAATGGGCGGCCTGTGCATTTGGACACGAGAATGGGCGGCCTGTGCATTTGGACACGAGAATGCACGGCCTGTGCATTTGGACACGAGAAGGCATGGCCTGTGCAGTTGGACACGAGAATGCGCGGCATGTGCAGTTGGACACGAGAATGCGCGGCCTGTGCAGTTGGACAAGAGAATTAGCGGCCTGTGCAGTTGGACACGAGAATGGGCGGTATGTGCTGTTGGACACGAGAATGGGCGGCCTGTGCATTTGGACACGAGAATGGGCGGCCTGTGCATTTGGACACGAGAATGCACGGCCTGTGCATTTGGACACGAGAATGCATGGCCTGTGCAGTTGGACACGAGAATATATGGCCTGTGCAGTTGGACACGAGAATGCGCGCCTGTGCAGTTGGACACGAGAATGCGCGACCTGTACAGTAGGACACGAGAATGGCAGCCTGTTCAGTTGGACACGAAAAAGCGAGGTCTGTGCATTTGGACACGAGAATGCGCGGCCTGTGCAGTCGGACACGGGAATGCGTTACATGTGCAATGGACACGAGAATGGGCGGCCTGTGCAGTTGGACACGAAAATGCGCGACTTGTGCAGTTGGACACGAGAATGGGCGGCCTGTGCATTTGGACACGAGAATGCACGGCCTGTGCATTTGGACACGAGAATGCATGGCCTGTGCAGTTGGACACGTAAATGCGCGGCATGTGCAGTTGGACACGAGAATACGCGGCCTGTGCAGTCGGACAAGAGAATTAGCGGCCTGTGCAGTTGGACACGAGAATGGGCGGCCTGTGCATTTGGACACGAGAATGGGCGGCCTGTGCATTTGGACACGAGAATTCACGGCCTGTGCATTAGGACACGAGAATGCACGGCCTGTGCATTTGGACACGAGAATGCATGGCCTGTGCAGTTGGACACGAGAATGCGCGGCATGTGCAGTTGGACACGAGAATGCGCGGCCTGTGCAGTTGGACAAGAGAATTAGCGGCCTGTGCAGTTGGACACGAAAATGGGCTGCCTGTGCAGATGGACACGAGAATGGGCGGCCTGTGCATTTGGACACGAGAATGCATGGCCTGTGCAGTTGGACACGAGAATCCATGGCCAGTGCAGTTGGACACGAGAATGCGCGCCTGTGCAGTTGGACACGAGAATGCGCGACCTGTGCAGTAGGACACGAGAATGTGTGATTTGTGTAATGGACACGAGAATGGGCGGCCTGTGCATTTGGACACGAGAATGGACGGCCTGTGCATTTGGACACGAGAATGCACGGCCTGTGCATTAGGACACGAGAATGGACGGCCTGTGCATTTGGACACGAGAATGCACGGCCTGTGCATTAGGACACGAGAATGCATGGCCTGTGAAGTTGGACACGAGAATGCGCGGCATGTGCAGTTGGACACGAGAATGCGTGGCCTGTGCAGTTGGACATGAGAATTAGCGGCCTGTGCAGTTGGACACGAGATTGCGCGGCCTGTGCATTTGGACACGAGAATGGACGGCCTGTGCATTTGGACACGAGAATGCACGGCCTGTGCATTTGGACACGAGAATGCATGGCCTGCGCAGTTGGACACGAGAATGGGCGGCCTGTGCGTTTGGACACGAAAGAGCGAGGCCTGTGCATTTGGACACGAGAATGCGCGGCCTGTGCAGTTGGACAAGAGAATTAGCGGCCTGTGCAGTTGGACATGAGAATGGGCGGCATGTGCAGTTGGACACGAGAATGGGCGGCCTGTGCATTTGGACACGAGAATGCACGGCCTGTGCATTTGGACACGAGAATGCATGGCCTGTGCAGTTGGACACGAGAATGCGCGGCATGTGCAGATGGACACGAGAATGCGCGGCCTTTGCAGTTGGACAAGAGAATTAGCGGCCTGTGCAGTTGGACACGAGAATGCAAGGCCTGTGCATTTGGACACGGGAATGCATGGCCTGTGCAGTTGGACACGAGAATGCGCGCCAGTGCAGTTGGACACGAGAATGCGCGACCTGTACAATAGGTCACGAGAATGGCAGCCTGTGCAGTTGGACACGAAAAAGCGAGGTCTGTGCATTTGGACACGAGAATGGGCGGCCTGTGCATTTGGACACGAGAATGGGCGGCCTGTGCATTTGGACACGAGAATGCACGGCCTGTGCATTTGGACACGAGAATGCATGGCCTGTGCAGTTGGACACGAGAATGGGCGGCCTGTGCATTTGGACACGAGAATGCATGGCCTGTGCAGTTGGACACGTGAATGCGCGGCATGTGCTGTTGGACACGAGAATGCGCGGCCTGTGCAGTTGGACAAGAGAATTAGCGGCCTGTGCAGTTGGACAAAAGAATTAGCGGCCTGAGCAGTTGGACACGAGAATGGGCGGCATGTGCAGTTGGACACGAGAATGGGCGGCCTGTGCATTTGGACACGAGAATGGGCGGCCTGTGCATTTGGACACGAGAATGCAAGGCCTGTGCATTTGGACACGGGAATGCATGGCCTGTGCAGTTGGACACGAGAATGCGCGCCAGTGCAGTTGGACACGAGAATGCGCGACCTGTACAATAGGTCACGAGAATGGCAGCCTGTGCAGTTGGACACGAAAAAGCGAGGTCTGTGCATTTGGACACGAGAATGCGCGGCCTGTGCAGTCGGACACGGGAATGCGTGACCTGTGCAATGGACACGAGAATGGGCGGCCTGTGCAGTTGGACACGAAAATGCGCGACTTGTGCAGTTGGACACGTGAATGGGCGGCCTGTGCATTTGGACACGAGAATGCACGGCCTGTGCATTTGGACACGAGAATGCATGGCCTGTGCAGTTGGACACGTAAATGAGCGGCATGTGCAGTTGGACACGAGAATGCGCGGCCTGTGCAGTTGGACAAGAGAATTAGCGGCCTGTGCAGTTGGACACGAGAATGGGCGGCCTGTGCATTTGGACACGAGAATGGGCGGCCTGTGCATTTGGACACGAGAATGCATGGCCTGTGCAGTTGGACACGTGAATGCGCGGCATGTGCTGTTGGACACGAGAATGCGCGGCCTGTGCAGTTGGACAAGAGAATTAGCGGCCTGTGCAGTTGGACACGAGAATGGGCGGCATGTGCAGTTGGACACGAGAATGGGCGGCCTGTGCATTTGGACACGAGAATGGGCGGCCTGTGCATTAGGACACGAGAATGCACGGCCTGTGCATTTGGACACGAGAATGCATGGCCTGTGCAGTTGGACACGAGAATGCGCGGCATGTGCAGCTGGACACGAGAATGCGCGGCCTGTGCAGTTGGACAAGAGAATTAGCGGCCTGTGCAGTTGGACACGAAAATGGGCAGCCTGTGCAGATGGACACGAGAATGGGCGGCCTGTGCATTTGGACACGAGAATGCACGGCCTGTGCAGTTGGACACGATAATGCATGGCCTGTGCAGTTGGACACGAGAATGCGCGACATGTGCAGTTGGACACGAGAATGGGCGGCCTGTGCAGTTGGTCACGAGAATGGGCGGTCTGTGCATTTGGACACGAGAATGGGCGGCCTGTGCATTTGGACGCGAGAATGCACGTCCTGTGCAGTTGGACACGAGAATGCATGGCCTGTGCAGTTGTACACGAGAATCCATGGTCAGTGCAGATGGACACGAGAATGCGCGCCTGTGCAGTTGGACACGAGAATGCGCGACCTGTGCAGTAGGACACGAGAATGCGTGATTTGTGTAATGGACACGAGAATGGGCGGCCTGTGCAGTTGGGTACGAAAATGGGCGACTTGTGCAGTAGGACACGAGAATGGGCGGCCTGTGAATTTGGACACGAGAATGGACGGCCTGTGCATTTGGACACGAGAATGCACGGCCTGTGCATTAGGACACGAGAATGCATGGCCTGTGCAGTTGGACACAAGAATGCGCGGCATGTGCAGTTGGACACGAGAATGCGCTGCCTGTGCAGTTGGACAAGAGAATTAGCGGCCTGTGCAGTTGCACACGAGAATGAGCGGCCTGTGCATTTGGACACGAGAATGGGCGGCCTGTGCATTAGGACACGAGAATGCACGGCCTGTGCATTTGGACACGAGAATGCATGGCCTGTGCAGTTGGACACGAGAATGCGCGGCATGTGCAGTTGGACACGAGAATGCACGGCCTGTGCAGTTGGACAAGAGAATTAGCGGCCTGTGCAGTTGGACACGAAAATGGGCTGCCTGTGCAGATGGACACGAGAATGGGCGGCCTGTGCATTTGGACACGAGAATGCACGGCCTGTGCAGTTGGACACGATAATGCATGGCCTGTGCAGTTGGACACGAGAATGCGCGACATGTGCAGTTGGACACGAGAATGGGCGGCCTGTGCAGTTGGACACGAGAATGGGCGGCCTGTGCATTTGGACGTGAGAATGCACGGCCTGTGCAGTTGGACACGAGAATGCATGGCCTGTGCAGTTGGACACGAGAATCCATGGCCAGTGCAGATGGACACAAGAATGCGCGCCTGTGCAGTTGGACACGAGAATGCGCGACCTGTGCAGTAGGACACGAGAATGCGTGATTTGTGTAATGGACACGAGAATGGGCGGCCTGTGCAGTTGGATACGAAAATGCGCGACTTGTGCAGTAGGACACGAGAATGGGCGGCCTGTGCATTTGGACAAGAGAATGGACGGCCTGTGCATTTGGACACGAGAATGCATGGCCTGTGCAGTTGGACACAAGAATGCGCGGCATGTGCAGTTGGACACGAGAATGCGCGGCCTGTGCAATTGGACAAGAGAATGAGCGGCCTGTGCAGTTGCACACGAGAATGGGCGGCCTGTGCATTTGGACACGAGAATGGGCGGCCTGTGCATTTGGACACGAGAATGCACGGCCTGTGCATTTGGACACGAGAATGCATGGCCTGTGCAGTTGGACACGTGAATGCGCGGCATGTGCTGTTGGACACGAGAATGCGCAGCCTGTGCATTTGGACACGAGAATGGGCGGCCTGTGCATTTGGACACGAGAATGCACGGCCTGTGCATTTGGACACGAGAATGCATGGCCTGTGCAGTTGGACACGAGAATGGGCGGCCTGTGCATTTGGATACGAGAATGCACGGCCTGTGCAGTTGGACACGATAATGCATGGCCTGTGCAGTTGGACACGAGAATGCGCGGCATGTGCAGTTGGACACGAGAATGGGCGGCCTGTGCAGTTGGACACGAGAATGGGCGGTCTGTGCATTTGGACACGAGAATGCACGGCCTGTGCATTTGGACACGAGAATGCATGGCCAGTGCAGTTGGACACGAGAATGGGCGGCCTGTGCATTTGGACACGAGAATGCACGGCCTGTGCAGTTGGACACGATAATGCATGGCCTGTGCAGTTGGACACGAGAATGCGCGGCATGTGCAGTTGGACACGAGAATGGGCGGCCTGTGCAGTTGAACACGAGAATGGGCGTTCTGCGCATTTGGACACTAGAATGCACGGCCTGTGCAGTTGGGCACGAGAATGCATGGCCTGTGCAGTTGGAGACGAGAATGCGCGGCCTGTGCAGTTGGACACGAGAATGGGCGGCCAGTGCATTTGGACGCGAGAATGCACGGCCTGTACAGTTGGACACGAGAATGCATGGCCTGTGCAGTTGGACACGAGAATGCACGGCCCGTGCAGTTGGACAAGAGAATTAGTGGCCTGTTTAGTTGGACACGAGAATGCGCGACCTGTGCAGTTGGACACGAGAATGGGCGGCATGTGCAGTTGGACACGAGAATGGGCGGCCTGTGCATTTGGACACGAGAATGGGCGGCCTGTGCATTTGGACACGAGAATGCACGGCCTGTGCATTTGGACACGAGAATGCATGGCCTGTGCAGTTGGACACGAGAATGCGCGGCATGTGCAGTTGGACACGAGAATGCGCGGCCTGTGCAGTTGGACAAGAGAATTAGCGGCCTGTGCATTTGGACACGAGAATGCGCGGCCTGTGCAGTTGGACACGAAAATGCGTGACCTGTGCAATGGACACGAGAATGGGCGGCCTGTGCAGTTGGACACGAAAATGCGCGACTTGTGCAGTTGGACACGAGAATGTGCGGCCTGTGCAGTTGGACACGAGAATGGGCGGCCTGTGCATTTGGACGCGAGAATGCACGGCCTGTGCAGTTGGACACGAGAATGCATGGCCTGTGCAGTTGGACACGAGAATGGGAGGCCTGTGCAGTTGGACAAGAGAATTAGCGGCCTGTGTAGTTGGACACGAGAATGCGCGGCCTGTGCAGTTGGACAAGAGAATTAGCGGCCTTTGCAGTTGGACACGAGAATGGGCGGCCTGTGCAGTTGGACACGAGAATGGGCGGCCTGTGCATTTTGACACGAGAATGCACGGCCTGTGCATTTGGACACGAGAATGCATGGCCTGTGCAGTTGGACACGTGAATGCGCGGCATGTGCTGTTGGACACGAGAATGCGCGGCCTGTGCAGTTGGACAAGAGAATGCATGGCCTGTGCAGTTGGACACGTGAATGCGCGGCATGTGCAGTTGGACACGAGAATGCGCGGCCTGTGCAGTTGGACAAGAGAATTAGCGGCCTGTGCAGTTGGACACAAGAATGGACGGCCTGTGCAGTTGGACACGAGAATGGGCGGCCTGTGCATTTGGACACGAGAATGCATGGCCTGTGCAGTTGGACACGAGAATGCGCGGCCTGTGCAGTTGGACAAAAGAATTAGCGGCCTGTGCAGTTGGACACGAAAATGGGCTGTCTGTGCAGATGGACACGAGAATGGGCGGCCTGTGCATTTGGACACGAGAATGCACGGCCTGTGCAGTTGGACACGATAATGCATGGCCTGTGCAGTTGGACACGAGAATGCGCGGCATGTGCAGTTGGACACGAGAATAGGCGGCCTGTGCAGTTGGACACGAGAATGGGCGGTCTGTGCATTTGGACACGAGAATGCACGGCCTGTGCAGTTGGACACGAGAATGCATGGCCTGTGCAGTTGGAGACGAGAATGCGCGGCCTGTGCAGTTGGACACGAGAATGGGCGGCCAGTGCATTTGGACGCGAGAATGCACGGCCTGTGCAGTTGGACACGAGAATGCATGGCCTGTGCAGTTGGACACGAAAATGCGCGACTTGTGCAGTTGGACACGAGAATGGGCGGCCTGTGCATTTGGACACGAGAATGCGCGGCATGTGCAGTTGGACACGAGAATGCGCGGCCTGTGCAGTTGGACAAGAGAATAAGCGGCCTGTGCAGTTGGACACGAGAATGGGCTGCCTGTGCAGTTGGACACGAGAATGGGCGGCCTGTGCATTTGGACACGAGAATGCACGGCCTGTGCAGTTGGACACGATAATGCATGGCCTGTGCAGTTGGACACGAGAATGGGCGGTCTGTGCATTTGGACACGAGAATGGGCGGTCTGTGCATTTGGACGCGAGAATGCACGGCCTGTGCAGTTGAACACGAAAATGCATGGCCTGTGCAGTTGGACACGAGAATCCATGGCCTGTGCATTTGGACACGAGAATGCGCGCCTGTGCAGTTGGACAAGTGAATTAGCGGCCTGTGTAGTTGGACACGAGAATGCGCGGCCTGTGCAGTTGGACACGAGAATGGGTCGCCTGTGCAGTTGGACACGAGAATGGGCCGCCTGTGCAGTTGGACACGATAATGCATGGCCTGTGCAGTTGGACACGAGAATGCGCGGCCTGTGCAGTTGGACACGAGAATGTGCGACCTGTGAAGTTGGACACGAGTATGCGCGGTCTGTTCAGTTGAACACGAGAATGGGCGGCCTGTGCAGTTGGACACGAAAAGGCGCGACTTGTGCAGTAGGACACGAGAATTGGCGGCCTGTGCATTTGGACACGAAAAAGCGAGGTCTGTGCATTTGGACACGAGAATGCGCGGCCTGTGCAGTCGGACACGGGAATGCGTGACCTGTGCAATGGACAGGAGAATGGGCGGCCTGTGCAGTTGGACACGAAAATGCGCGACTTGTGCAGTTGGACACGAGAATGGGCGGCCTGTGCATTTGGACACCAGAATGGGCGGCCTGTGCAGTTGGACACGAGAATGGGCCGCCTGTGCAGTTGGACACGAGAATCCATGGCCTGTGCAGTTGGACACGAGAATGCTCGCCTGTGCAGTTGGACACAAGAATGCGCGACCTGTGCAGTTGGACACGAGAATGGGCAGCCTGTGCAGTAGGACACGAAAATACGCGACTTGTGCAGTTGGACACGAGAATGGGCGGCCTGTGCATTTGGACACGAGAATGCGCGGCATGTGCAGTTGGACACGAGAATGCGCGGCCTGTGCAGTTGGACAAGAGAATTAGCGGCCTGTGCAGTTGGACACGAGAATTGGGCTGCCTGTGCAGTTGGACACGAGAATGGGCGGCCTGTGCATTTGGACACGAGAATGCACGGCCTGTGCAGTTGGACACGATAATGCATGGCCTGTGCAGTTGGACACGGGAATGCGCGGCATGTGCAGTTGGACACGAAAATGGGCGGCCTGTGCAGTTGGACACGAGAATGGGCGGTCTGTGCATTTGGACACGAGAATGGGCGGTCTGTGCATTTGGACGCGAGAATGCACGGCCTTTGCAGTTGAACACGAAAATGCATGGCCTGTGCAGTTGGACACGAGAATCCATGGCCTGTGCATTTGGACACGAGAATGCGCGCCTGTGCAGTTGGACACGAGAATGCGCGACCTGTGCAGTAGGACACGAGAATGGGCAGCCGTGGAGTTGGACACGAAAAAGCGAGGTCTGTGAATTTGGACACGAGAATGCGCGGCCTGTGCAGTCGGACACGGGAATGCGTGACCTGCTGGCAATGGACACGAGAATGGGCGGCCTGTGCAGTTGGACACGAAAATGCGCGACTTGTGCAGTTGGACACGAGTATGCGCGCTGTGCAGTGGACAGAGAATTAGCGGCCTGTGCAGTTGGACACGAGAATGGGCTGCCTGTGCAGTTGGACACGAGAATGGACTGCCTGTGCAGTTGGACACGAGAATGGG